>JANSTT010016636.1:0-20738 GCA_026745375.1 Platyura marginata | reverse complement strand
ATGAGTATTAAGGGGCGTTACAAACTCCGTACCAAAGTTATAATACCCTTCGATTAACATAATACGGGTATAAAAATTTCAAAATTGCTCTGTTTAAATATTCAGACAGGTATCATTCAAAACTATGTCGGATTTTCTATCAGAAATAATTCGCTCGCGAAAGGGTTAAAAGATAGTTTGAAGAAATTTTTTGTAACGTACTGTAAAGTAAGCCATTTCCATTAGACATCAACACAAAGTAATCTTAAATTAAATATCTTTAAAACAAGTCAAATTATTAGTTAGTTATCAAATTCTGCTAAGTTTTAATCGATTTATTAAAATATTAGTTATCTAACTAGGTTATATAATCGAGAACTGTCAAAATCAATAAGAAATGGCAGGTAATGGAAATTTGCTAGTTTATTAAAGAAATCTTAATTTTTTTATTCTCTATGGTTTTTGTTATGTTAATTTTTCTCCAATTTAAAAATATTTCGAGTAAATTATTAAAAACCCTAGAAATGGTATAAAATTGATTGCAGCGCCATAACAGTAGAGCGTGGAATTTTTCATTTCTCTTAATTTTTTTTATTCTTGCTCATTTATTCTCTATTTCGAATATATTTCGAGTAATTGAATGGTTTATATCAAAATTAGGTGCACACAGTACCTACTTATATCTTCCCTACACCTTGTTCGATTAGCTCCAAAAACAATCGAGATCGTACACTAGGAGTATTTAATAAATTTTGAGCTTGAGTCAAGAAATTCTCCTTTCGTTTTTTCTCCATACAAATTTGGTAAGGTCCACGCGAATGAACGAACTTATTCCTCGTACGTGGAATATAGTCAATAATCTTAGTATGTCACTTCTATAGTAATTGAATAGTTTATATCAAAATTAGGTGCACACAGTACCTACTTATATCTTCCCTACACCTTGTTCGATTAGCTCCAAAAACAATCGAGATCGTACACTAGGAGTATTTAATAAATTTTTAGTTTGAGTCAAAATTTATTTAAATAAATTACCAAAAAATGTGAGATGTCATCTGAAATTCTCCATACAAATTTGGTAAGGTCCACGTGTATGAACTTATTCCTCGTACGTGGAATATTGTCAATAATCTTAGTATGTCACTTCTATAGTAAAATCAATGATTTGTTCATAATATATTATTTCTTATACATGGAAGAGCGATTTACTATTTTAAAGTGGAATATGAACCACCCAGCTTCAGAAGTCAAGTAATTCAAATGAATATTGAAAATTTTTATATTCACAAAAAACTGTCTTGGTAAATTTTTACCAAACTCACTGAGATTCAAACCCAAGATCTTTCGAAATCCAGTGGCTAGAGAAATCCCCTCCTAATAATTACTGCCAGCATGCTGGCCGTAAACGACGATCACTAAAATAGTCAGAATTAAGTAATTTTCTACTACAATGATGTTACAGACCAAATCGATCTTTGGTTTAAATTTAAATGGACTAGAGTATATTAGATCTAGGAGGAATTTCTCTTTCTCTATCTCTCCTATTCAAGGGTTTTCCTACTAGTTATACTTTTCCCTTGAGTTTTTTTTACCCGCAAAGCTTTTTTGTCGAATATATTTAGATGACAACACGCCTCATCCAAACCATCACATATCAAATGACAATGAGATGACGTTGATTTGTGTATAATTTATTTATTAGAACATTTGGGCTCATAACAAAAAAATCCAACTCATGAACCCTGGGGGCAATGTATTTTTTATATAAAAAATAAAAATAAATTTATAAATAGAACCTACACGAGATAAAAAAATAGAAATAGGAGTACAAAAATACTAATAGAATAAGAACAAAAAATAAATCTAACAATAAAGATATGGACAAAAATTTCTAATAAACAATGAAAATAACATTTTTTGGATTAGTCTAGTTGATTTTCTCTCATACGTAACAGTATTGCTGTTTCGTTTGCAATTTTTATAGGCACCTATCGTTAAAAAAAAAAGGATTTTCATGAGTCAAATAATGTTTCAAGTCCAAGTAAGGCTACTTTTAGTCCGACGTACAATATTCTAAGAAATATTAGCATAAATAAAAACTAAGTAAATAGAGATCTCTGCGTTGACGGTTGACTTTGATCAGCATTGTATTTTTATAATATTGATATATCTGTCTATTGTATTTTACTCCTCGGTTCATTGAGATTTAGAATTAGAATAGTAATTTGTTAGCGAAAACAGATTTTTTCTAACTCAAACAAACAATACACAAATCCTTGAAAACGAATCATCATATTATTATTATGATGGCTATCTGATTTTCTTAATTGGAAACATCATTATTGATTAGGAAGACATTGGGTTGTTGTTTTTTTTTTATTATTATAATTTTTTTTTTCTTCTTCTTCTGATGCTTCATTCAATGGATATCTTGTGTCGTACACAATAATATTTTACGCTTTTTTTCTTCCTCCAATTGATAGCTATGTCATGTTTCGTGATCAATAACAAAAACTAATTACTAATAATCATAGATACATATAGTAATGATTACATTAAAAGTATGATTACAATATGTGATAATAATAGTGATGATGGCATATGTTAAAATGAAACATATCCTATGAAATGCCACTGTTCTGCATTTTAGTGTACGGTGTACTGTGTGCCGGATGGTGTTATTTTGTGAATCGAAATTTTTCTCAATATTTTTTTTTTTTTTTTGGTATTATGTGTGATTAATGTACATTCTATTGGCTTCACAGTCACAGTCTGCATCATGTATTAAATTTATAGGTTGACACCAACTTCCGTTTTCTATTGGATTTAATCATAAACGAAGCAAACGTTGTTCAACCATCCTTTTTTTATGGTATGGCCGATCCACTTCTATTAAAAACTTGAATGTTAAGTTACAAAAAAAAAAAAAATCTACGGTCTTTGAATGTTTCATCGAGGCTATGTAGCAGAGGTTCCCTACCTTTTCTGGACCACTGCCACCTTTACTAGAAAAAAAATTCCAACGCCCCCTTTCCCATGATAGTTCATTATACCAAATATTAAATTATTGTTACATATTATCTATATACCTATTTTATCTGTCTACTATATGTATCTGGGTCGTACCCGCTACCGCCCCTTTCGAAAGCTCTAGCGCCCACCAGGGGGCGATAACACCTCCGTTGAGAACCTATGCTATATAGGAAATTATAATTAAAACTTTTTATTAAGAGCTGAGTATCTACTATCAACCGGTGGATTCTGCGAGAAACTGCCAGAAATGGCTGAACATTTTACTTTGTGACTATCCAGCTGTGTCAGTGAAGAGATTAAAGACGCTTGAAAGTCGTCTGGCAAGGAAATCCGTGACGACCCCTGGGTAACCATTCTAAGGTTAATTGATCTTTTACATTGGTGGACCGAGGGCATGTCAGAACGTGAGAGATGTCAATGGGCCCATTTATGAAAGCGTAAGGATTTCAGGTGCATTAGGGTGCCCGTCCTCTCTGTACACTAACTAACACTATCCTACTATCCATGGCAAATTTTTCATCAACTCCAAAGATTTATCAAGATGTCCTTTCATTAAGGAATTTTTAAAAATTAAAAAAAATATTAGAATGTGACAGGCTTCCTTTTCTTTGTAAATGTCCAACTCCAAGTGGGAAAGTACCTCAAAATTATATATATTGATGACTTATATACAATACTGGCTAACTCATTTTTAATTATTTTTTTTATTACATAGAATTAATGTTTATGCAACCCTGCAATCTATGGTAAAATTATTACAAAAAGTTTGTTTTTTTTTGTAATGTTTGACCATCCGCTAACTCAATAAAATAAGCTATACAAAACAATAAAGTTTTTACTGTCTCCTGAAAAGTACATAAAAATGAGTTAGCGGGTATTGTATGTAAGCCATCGATATACAAAAAAGAGCTATACATGCACTGTTTTGGGATTTGCTTCAATTTTAACCGGTAAAGAAAATTACTTATTATCTAAGGCTTTGTCCTTATCTATTTTTTTTTGCTATTAATCCTTCCTTAGGTACTGGTTTTTTTTCTTTATACCGGATTACAAGTCTATTACTTCCTTGTCAGAAAACTATATTTTCCAAAACGAATGACTATTTATCATTTCAGGAAGACAATGCTACTTTACATATATTAATGGACCAAGTAATTATTCTACATTAATTAATCTTCCCTTTCACTGATTTATGTACGTGTACCAATACCAAAAAATCGTACAAGAGATTTATGGCTGTGCAAACTGAGTGCACGAACTTTTGTTCACTTTAATGCCATTTCTGGAAATTTTAATATCTTCTCGCACACATTATCTTATATTATACTCGTATATAGGAGTATAGGAGTAAAGTACGTTCAAATAAAATACTAAAAATAACCAGATAGAGAATATAATTCGTTGCAGTGTGTACAAATTGCATTTGAAATGAAGTTGAGCTGTTGTGTATCAACAGCAATACACAAAAAAAAAATTTGTCTGTACAAAATATCACATGCAATTCTAATGTTTTTTTTTTCTTTCTATTTATTCTTTCGTTTTGCAATTGTATGACAACAAGCAACAAAATGCAATTGTTTTTAAATCACGATTCTATATATCATAGCATCTATTCGAATTTTTCCTTCCTCTTGATAAATTGTTGCTATATAAGTATTTCTTAAAGAAAATGTCATATACCTACAAACGTTATTTACTGTCATAAAAGTATCTTGTCGTATTTTAATAAATGACAAAGAGGCGCCATGTCGATCTTAAGAATTTCAATATTTATGTGAATTCTTTATCTATTTTGCTAAAAATATTTGCCTACTTAATAGAAAAAAGAGAAAGAAAATCTATCATTTTAAAATTTCAACCAAATAAATTTTCGCTTATGATAAATGCAATACAAGAAAATGGAAATTTTATGTATCCAGTGAAATAGAGTAACGAAAAATAGAAATTCTGGATTAAACGTTTCGATTTTTTGTTTAGACTTGCGGAGCTTGCCTAATTTTTTTTTACTTTGATATTATAAGGTAGGTACCAAATTGACCAAAAGGCTTAAGTGTAAGTGGGTAGAGTCGTTGTCTTTCAAGTGAGACGTTCCGAATTCAAGCCCGACCAGAGAAAGGACGATGTTGTTTTTTTCAAGTATGATTCTTTGAACCTGCGAGGCCAGGTGGTTCAAATGCTGCATAAACAGAGCTTAATTGAAATAATGTAATTGGAGCTTTATTTGTAAGGTTTTTCCCACCATGATCGTCATCATTATTATGTACTTAAGTGTTACAAGTTAAATTTTTATGTTTTATATTATTATTTTATTTTATAGAAGTATTATATTATATTATTAAATTTATATTCACGCTTCGCCCCTGATAAATACTTTAATTTAAATTTTCAATCTGTTTTCGAATTGTTGACAACTAATGGGCAAAAGTATACCAACAATAATATAGAAGCAATTCTATTTGTATTAATTAGTACTAACTAGCCCTAGTGAGTAGAGACTTAACTGATTAATTTCAATGAATTCATTTGGACATCTTAACTTCTGACCTGAACGTAAATATTTTTTTATTTTTTTTAATGAACACAGAACTAATGTAATTCTAATTAATTCTGCGCATGTTACTTTAAAAATTTCAATTTGATGTCGAGTAGAAAGAAAAACAAAAACAAAACATATATCATTTGAAAACAAAAAAAAAACAAACTTGATGATTGATGTTATAAATACCTAGAATTTATTCAACGGTCAGCATGCAAAACGCTTCTGACTATTGGTTTTTATTTTTTGTACAGTGCAATACAATTTGGTAAATAGTAAATAAGATACTCTGCATTGGCGATGTCAGTTTTCGTCTGACCCTCTTAAAATGAATTATCTTTTTAATAACTGTGGAGAACTTTGAATCTCTTATAAATGACTTTACTGTTTTGATATATTTTCGTTAGTGGGATTTTTTTTTTCTTTGGCTAAAATTTGTAATTGATATCCGAAGGCTAAAACCCAAATCCACTTGAATAGTTTTTTTTTTTTTTTTTTTACGTTAAGAGTTAAGACAAACACTGAACACGAACAAAAATCATATTCGTATATTTAATACGCAGTTGCATTTTTGAAATAAATTAATAAATCAATGTTTTTTTAATTGTTGGTTCCAAAAAAAAAAAAAAAACAAACAAAAACAAAAAAAACAGTGATAACGTAGATTTTGATTTATTTTTTGTGTGGAATGTTGAATCTACAACGCAATACCTAATATTATTGGGGAGGTCTTATACATCTTGATCGGCTTTTTGTAGTCCGATAAAAATGTAGTTGAAAAACTAACATTTTTTATTAGCATTTTTTGTGGGTAATTGTTAAAATGTACCGAAAAAGAATTTTAACAACTAAGTAGGTAGTTATAAAGATTTTAATCTTCCTTTTATATTGATTTTAGTTAAATTTGACATTTTATTTTTCATTTTTAAGTTTAGAGTTTTTATTCTTTAATTTTTAATGTTGGTAAATTAAATTTGTAAATTGTGTTTTAATTTAAATTTTTGATTTTTACATTTTATAATTTTTTATTTTGTAATTTTGGATTTTTAATTAACAATTTATTTTTTAATTTATAATTATCCAGTTTTGATCAGTAAATCCTGTTTTATTTTGCAATATTTCACAATAGTTTTTTTGATTTTGCAAATAATAATTATAATAAAAAGACCTGTTTCTTGTTCGTGAATAAATAAATAAATTTGTAAAACTTTTAAATAATTGGTCAAGTTGTTTGATAAGTTTTTTCAAAATATTTATAGGATGGCAAGAAAAATTAACGATCAACCCTTAAGAATTGATTAGAAGTTGAAATCTTTCTAGATAAAGGACGACTCACCAAAATCAAATCTTTACAATTCAAGGTTGTAAGCTTGTAACTAACGCAATTGCTATATCGTTATGGTCTAACTTTAAACAATATGAGTATGATAAATTACACAACAAAATAGCCTATCCCATATATTTAAAATCCTCTTGGCGGGGCAACAATTAATATTGTTTTTTTTTTTTTTTTGCTATTCCCTTGTGGAAAAATTGTTTTTATGATACAAACGGATACATAAATGTAAAATGACTATTATTGTTAACAACATATAATTCATAATTAATTGCAAAAAATTAAATTAAAGTAACATACACATACAGCATTCACCAGTTATACACAGACCAAAAAAAAAAAGGGGAACATTAATAATCACTTTGCGTTTCATTTATTTTGTTTTTTTGTTTTGTTTTTGAAAACACCATTGCGTTGCGGATTGCATGTTTTATAAATTTGTTCAATTCGCATGTAATCAATGTGCACTCTATGTACATTGTACAAATGTACATTAAATATAATAAATGTACATACAGTACCATGCATGCATATACAATTATTTAATTTTAATATCAAAATATATGCAATGTCAGATTGTCACCGTCATCATGCAACTACAAGTTGAGTGGGTCGGTATACATGGAGTTATTGTCTTGAACATTATGCCATTGTTGCAATATAGGCATCATACACACAACTAGCACACCTTTTCTTAAATTATAATGAGATAATACTTACCTCTTGTTCCACAATATAATATATAGTTTATAACTTTCTATTTTCTTTCAACTGCATCCACGTACTTTTCTATACGATTATCGATCAATTAATTCGTGATCGCATGCCCTTAAAAATATATTGTTTAAAATTCAAATTTATATTACTTTTACTAACGTATACCTTTCAATAATTTGTTTTCCTGTTCCAATAAGATTTGTCCAAAATGTTCCATAGTCATTTTTTAAACTAATATCGATTGGATCGTTCATGATTAGGACATCTACAAAAATTGAAGATTTAAATTAATCTTTAATAAATTCAACAGCCAGCTTACTATAATAATAAAGAATCAAATTAAAAAAATATATCTTATTCCTGGCACCAAGTCCACAAAATCTATAAATATATTGTTAAGTGCTGCCGATAAAAGATCATTGATTACTGACATCTTAGCGAGTCAACGTCTAAGCGTCAATCTTAACTTTTGGACACTTGAAAGTGAATGTCTCTTAACCGTCTCAGAAAATGCTTTATAAATCGGACAATTTGTGCCTTTTACGCGAGAGTGTAATTACTCGTTAATAGGTAATGTCAAGGAATAGTTGTTGACTTAAGGAATTACACGGAATTACACCAGAGTTACACAGAATGACTTGATCCATTCATCCATCCTGTTTGAGCACAACATTTGAAATGGTTTTAATGTCTTTGCCGGAAAATCAAAGAATGCTCGAGGCAAATGTCATATCAGAATTGACAGAATTGATCCTTTTTTGCAAAAATATTTGCAATCTGCAATCACAAAGGTTATTGGTTGTAGTTTTGTACCTAGTTCGCCCCATATACGTCCGGGTTTACTAAATGGATTTTATTTGTCCACTATAGGAGACCATCTTAAGGTAATAGGAACGTCTCTATATGTCCATACATTTTTGGAATGTTTTTTTTTGTACGGTTTTTGTTTGCAGTTTTTTTTTCCGGCAAACATTTTTTAACATAAATTCTGCTGTACCTACAAATAATTATAAAAAAAAACTATAAATTAATGATCTAATCGAAATCCAAATCAAAAAGTATAACTTAATTGTTTTTAACTTATGCTAACAATAAATTAAAAGATAAGATTTTTTTTGCTCAAAGCTGAAACTCATAATTTGTTACTTAATCAATGTATTCACATCAAAAATAAATATTTCCGTCAACAGTTAACAAATCATTAATAATAATCGTCGTCTTGTTTTTCTATGGTTCTTCTTCTCTTATTGGACTAATATGTAGTAGTAGTGATGGTGCTCCTTCTAAGTTTCTATTCTTTATATCTGAGCGCATTGTCAAAATATAATTAATCAATCTGCCGGTCACCATATATTCTGGCTATGGGACCGCAAATACTCAATCCCATATATGTAGAACTTGGATGTTGGATAGGAATCTATCGCGTATAGGATCAGTTTGTTATACGTATACGAAGTACGAGTATATAAAATAAGTAGGTACATACTTTGTGTATAAATTACTTACAGAATACTATTTTTATGTTATGCATGATGGCGTAACAAAGCATATATACGACGTATCATCATTATATAAAATGATACAATCATGTGTCTTCTCTCGAATCATTTCATTTTCGATTTCAAAATGTATAATATACGTTACTATATAGTCTGCCATTGACCCTGGTGCGGCTAAGCCTTGACTTTAAAAAAAAAAATATATATTAAGTTCATGCTTTTCGTTATAAAATTGTTGAATATAATATTATTATGTGTGCGAGTATGATTTCATATTTTGTAAAAGTAATAATTTAAAAAGAAAGAAATTGCATAGTCGAGAGTTATCTGTTCGTATTGGATTTGGTTATAATTTTACCGCATTAAAGTTCTTAGATATTTACAATACACATAGATACATATTCTCTATAGTTGTGAAGAAGTGGAAGACCTCAATCGGTTGATGTGTGCCTTAGTTCTATATTTCTGTTACCAATGTTATTGTTAGACAAGGGCTCAGTGTTAATTATTGTTAAAGAACAAGCCTTTTCTTATGTCATGGCCTAACATTTTCGAGAGCATAATAATTAATGAATGAATAAATGAAGAGTGATGATTAAAAGTTCATTTTTAACACAGGGCACGTCGTGCAGTGGTCCAAAATGGAAAAAATCAAATTTTGTTTTTCTTTTTTTCAAGTTACTATTTTGACAAAATTAATTGTAGCACCATTTTCTTCAATTTTTTAATTATTTATGATTTTGTCTTAATCCATTTTTCTTTACTTCGAAAAAATATTGAGAAAATCAAAAATATACAGAGAAAAACTTTTGAGATTAAGTGTAATAATTTCGGAATATAAGACAAAAAAAGCAAACAAATGTTATGATGGTGTGACTTTTAAGTAGATTTTTTTCTAAAAATTAAATCACCAAATAATGTAAAATTTTGTAAGGGATATTTTAAGGGACATATATAGAGGTACCATTCTCAATGGGTAGTAGAAATAATTGAAAAAAGGTTGCTAAGTAAAGCTGCACGGCTTCCGCCCTAAACTACTCTACCCTCATCTTTCCTCCACCCTTACAAACCATTTTCTAACAACTTTTCCCCAACATTCCCCTACCTTCCTTCCACCATACCTCACACTTTCCTCCTCTCTCCTACCCTTTTCGAGACTATTTGCACCTTTCGCCACCCTTATATGTGTACGAATTTAGATATTTATATATATATACTACATATATTCTATATAAGGGAGTCCTATAACGTTGGGTTAACGTTGGGTCAAAAATGATAGCCACATTTTATGAGAAACAAAAAAAATTAAAAAATTTTTATCGAAATTTTGTTTTTTAGTGTGAGAAAAAACCAAAAAAAAACCCGTGCTTTTCAAAAAATTTGTATGTAAGGGGGTTAAAGAGGAAACGTAATGGGAATGAATGTTTCTGTGATACAAATTCGAAGAAAGTGTGGCCACATCACAACGGACACCGATTCAAAAAAATAAAAATAAAATTATTGAATATTGCCAAAAGAATGACTCGCTACGCCACTGTATGCTACTATGTAGTATGTTTTAAAATCAATTCCTGTGTGTACCTATTATAGCCTATAGGCCATAACCAGTATCTTAATATATTATGTACAATTTATATTTCAATTCTATGCCATTTATTGCACAGTTATAAAACAGACATTGTAATAAATAGTACTAAATCAAAGTTTCAGATATTTTATATGGCACTATCAACCATCTTCTCACAGTTCCTTTTTCAAATGGATTTACAATAAAGCCCTTCAATTAAACTCCGATTAGTTTTTATACACAGATTCCACAATAATGTGAGAAAATAAATTATTTTTAGATTATTGGGGGGTGAGTCATATGCAAATCGGTATAAAAGTTATGTAAAGATATTACAGGATGTTGACCTCATAAGTAGATATATAAGTAAATGTTGTTAGCATGATTGTACACGCTCCATTAACAATACGTTTGAAGTAAGTTCGTGAGCGCAAGTTAACTTCTTGATGATGAAACAATATTCTAAATCTTTAAAAGTAAATACATAAATACATACTTACATATATAGACATACATAAAGTCGATAGATATACATATAGATGTATAAAATCAACTAATCGTGTACCATATCCTTGATGGTTATAGAAACTCAACTATCAGCAATTAAATTATTTTTTAATTATAATCAGATTAGATCTTTGATGGTCATTGGTCTTGCTCGTAATTAGCAGAAATATATGGACCACCTTAAAATCAAGGCAATATGTACGTACGTACGTAAGTCTGGACGGGAAAATGGATAGTTTTTAGTATAATATAAGTAGGCACAGATTGGGTTTAGAATTCTTTATTGAAAATAATTAAATCAATCAGACACATTGATCAAAATATTAGAATTATTTAAATGGAATCCAAATATATGACAATCAATTCATTGTATTCCATGTACCTACAATACAATAAAATATTTAAAAAATTCAAAAGTACAAATTTGCTTCAAATTAATTATTAAAATTTAAATGTTTTAATTATAAGGTCTTTATTGAAAGTATCGCATATTGCTGAGTATAAGACCTTACTATTGGATTGATTTTGTTTCCACAGACCAAAAAAAAAAAAAAATTTACAAAATTTAAAAAAATAAGAATGCCCAAAAAATATTCCGTAGAACACAAGTGATGGCCACAAAAGATGGCCACTTAAGAAGCACTTATCCACAAAAGAAGAGATCACCTGGGGGAGTACTGCCTAGCCGAGGGGACCTTCCATTCCAAAATCCACTCAAGATTCTAAAATTCCTTAAGGAAACTGGACTTGAGGAGGTACTCTAGATAATGAAGTGGCTCCATGAAGATAGAAGTAAGAAGGGGGGCACAATAGATCTAAATAGGTCGAGGCGCATCAATCACCCCCAAACAAATACTCAATAATCAATACTCAAGTGATGGCCGGCTTGGCTGTGGTTACGATAACCCAAGAACGAAATGAGCTAGAGACTTGAAATATTGGCAGTACGTTTTTTTTATGAGCGGGAGTTAATTGGTATAAGTGGGTAAAATAGCCCCACTTCTTTTCGCACAACTTGCATATGAGGGAGGGAAAGGAAGAAAAATTATTTTGAGGTAAATTTTGACAAAATATAGGACAAAATTATTACTTTTTTCAAAATTTTTGTGTGGAAACAGCGCAACCTTTCACTTGACAGCCTCTTGCCTTTAAATCTAATATTACTTTTTACGACTTAACTTATTTATAGGAACAATTTGTGATTTTTTCTACATCAATATATGCTCAAAACTTAGTTTGGAAATAATGTATTTACGAACTTTCCCAATTTATTAGACCATAAAAGGGGAAGGGCTCAAAAAAATATATGTTGTACTGAGAACCCACACCTTTTCTTACATAACTTTCCTTTATAATTATAAAATCAATTGCAATCAAGATCAAATAAATAACAGAATAGAAATCAAATTGCCACACAGAAAGTTCTTTTATTTGTTTGCATACAACACGTATAAGTACATCGTCGTACATCTAATGTCGATAATTACGAGCTACACATACAGAAAGCCCACCCAAAATAAATTTCTCTTTTCATAGCACCTTTTTATTTAAAAAAAAATTAAAAAAAATTATGGTAAGAACCTACGTGTAGTAATTAATCTAAGAACACCAACTATATCTATATTGAGAGGTATCAAATATGTAAGAGGTGCACGAGTGTCTCTTTAAGATTTATAATATTACATAAACTTTTAAGTTTTTATTTTATTATGTCTTATTCTCTCTCTATTAAATTGTTATAATATTATATGAATATTATATTGGTCTATAAGTTTTAAATTTCAATCAATAAATCTGCTGTAAAAGATGCATTTCATAAGTGCATTTAGTTGTACAGGAGGTCAGTAAAAGTATGAACTAAAAATTGATGTTATTTATGATCTGTAGTCAAAAGATTTTACGGAATATTTCTTAGTATTAGAAGTAGAAATCAAATTATTTTAAGTAGATGACATGCATACCGTGGCCATTTTGATAGGAGTGTGATTTTTTATGAATCACCTACACTGCGGCCTTTACTTAGACCTATTGTATAGTACTCCAGTTACATTTATCTCAATTGTTTTGACGATCTCTTTTTTTTGTGGGAAAATGTAGCACTTGAAGTGTTCTTTTTACGGAAACCCTACAAATGCTCGCTATTTTACTGCCATTTTAGCAATGCTATTTTTTTGAGATAATGCCCATTATCAAACTGTTTTTAAGTGCAATCCAACCACCCGGCCTCAGATTCAAATTACCATACCAGAGAAAAACAGTCGGACTTGAACTTGGGACCTCCCACTCCAAAGGCAACCACTCGTGGTCATACAGCAAGAAGTGATGAAACTCTAATAATTGAGATATTGCCATATTCGATTGTTTGAAATATGATTTTTTTAAATTCTAAAAAAAATGGCTACTTCGAAAGTATCATAATTTTAGAACAATCAAAAGATATGTAGGTTAGTAGTTTGAGCTCAAAACGAAAATATTAAGCTAGAACGATGAAATTTTGCCAGGATCCCTTAGTATCATTACAAGAATTCGGGGAATTTACTTCATCATAATAGCATATTTTCAATGTAAAACATACTTTGTAAACATTTTTATCTCGAAGGTGATCGCGTCTTACTGTATATGTACGCAAGATCATCATCATCATCACTGGCCATCTAACCCTCTGTGGGCCTTAGCCGACTCCAACAACCTACGCCATCGGAGATATGACTTACAATATGACTCATTAAATTAATCATTTTTCCGGTAGTTTCGATTGAGTTCTAGATCACATTTCAAATCATCAAATCATAGAGAATTTGATGAATTCCACGTGATTGAATAAATGTATACGGGACAAATCTAATGGCTTGCTGGGAAGCTGTATTAACACTACCTTATCAGTTATGTTCTGATAGAATTTAACAAACTGTACTATTAAAGCTACTAACGAAATTAATTAGCAGACGAAAATTACTCTATGGCTTTAGATATGAAAAATATAGATTTAAGTTGATTTCTTTAGTTTCTATAGTCTGAATAACTCGTTTGAGAACAAGATATTAAATGACTTATGTGTGGTCTATCTATAGCTACCGGGTTTTTTTTTTATTTAAAAAGGAAGTTCAAAAAGTCCATGCTCTAGTGTAGATGTTTAAGTTAAAGCAAAATATTCAATAACCATAGAAATAAGCTGGTTATGTAATCTTCCTGTACATTATTTTGTGTTTCGGTTTTTATTAAATTTAGTTATTAAATATTGGGATGGGAAGCAAAAATTATTGGTGAAAGGTTCAAATTGACATGACATGGGTGGAGTACATATGTAGGTATATATAGAGAAAGAGAATTGTGAGTGTGTGCGCGCGCGCTATATGCATAGATTAATCTAAATCGTGATTTATGATTTAAATGGTTTAACACCATACCATCAATAATGCCAAGACAAGACGTCTTAAGGTAATACTTACAATTTTTTTTTTTTTATTTCTATTTAATTTGATATTATTTTACCTATGGTAGGATATGTATGTACATATGTATTCTATGTATGTACGAGTATAATACAACAAGATTCTAACATCATTCATAAAAAATATTATCAGATTGATTGTGATTTAGTGACCTTTTTGAAACATACACCTATGCGTCAATTTCGTAAATTTACCGTAACAATTGATGAATTGGGAGTTTGTAATATATCGAGTGAAAGCATAACAGTTCAAGGAAATTGAAATAATTTATCAAGCATCTTACATTCATATAATCTACACGCCCTTTAGGTAACTGAAAAATTGTTATTTCTCTGGTTAATAATTTGATTTAGGAAAAAAGTAAAATCGATCGCGCGCAGTTAATTTAATGATGATGCTGCCCGAATTTTTGTATGTGTGAGTGTAAAATAAACTTAAATCTACTTATTTCTGATCTTATAATTATTTAAAAAATTATATTAATTTTTAGCTTTCTATAATAAGTAAAAAAAAAAACTTTGAAAAAGTATAAAAAAATATGGTCGTCGGTTTTGTTTGATTTTGCTTTCCGGTAAAATGTACAGTGGATTATTTTTGTATGGAGATTTTTGGATTTGGGATTTGCCAAAGCCCTGGGGGCGTAAAAACTTGTGTTATTGCTTAAAAATCTTAAGTTTAAAATTTTGTGCAAAAAAAATTATGATTCAGTTTAAATTATTCGTTGAAGAGTTATAGGTCAAAAACTGAAAAAACTACCAAATTTTGACCTTTAAACGGATCGCGGTACAATCAAATATAATTTTTTTTGAAAAAATTTTAAACCTAAGATTTTTAGGCAATAACACAAGTTTTCCGCCCCCAGGGCTTTGGCAAATCTCAGTTTTTAAAAAGCGATCCACCCTAATGTACAGTCCCTGTTGTGTTCTGACAATTCTGGTATTAGCAATTTTTGCAATTTTTTCTTATTTTTTTTCCAATTTAAAAAATGGATTGATTTAATGTAGATGAAACACTATTGATTGATTTAATATTGATGAAACACCCTTAATATAAGTAAATGAGACACTACGATTCAAAACAAAATATTACTCACCTGGATCTTGCACAAAATCCGTATTTAAGTAGTTATAGCGGAGAGCTTAAAGCTGCTTTTATATTTGACCATTCGAAGATGTACTGAAGTATTAAATGTATTCCTTTTCTTTCTGACATGTAGTTATACAGGTAGTCTTCGACTTACGACGGCTCGACATACGACGGTTCGCACTTACGACCTTTTTTTTTTTTTTTAATATAATTTTTTAATAAATCCGAAAAAAGTAAGCACATATTTTTTGGTTCTTCAAGATTTTAATTTTAAATGGGCCTATGAAGATCTGAATTTAAATAAATGAAAATTTACTAAAAAAATATTGATCCCACCATTAGTAAAAATTTTTGAAGAAAAAAATGAGAATAAAGTGCTCAAAATGATCAATTCCATGAAGAGTTTACATTATTTTGATTTAATGGTAGCTTTCAAGACACCGCGGGGATGTGTTAGAGGCGTCAAGCTCATATGTATGTATGATACATCAAATTCTTCGTTGGATAGTCTTCTACAAGTTTAATGAATAGAAGTACTAGATTATAGAAAGAAATGTATAGAAATGTACAATAGTTCGATCTTAATATGCGTTATATATTGATTGCAGCGCTGTAGAAGTTCAGTGCATGTGTGAATGTAGATATATCTAAAGTAATTTAAAAATTAAAATGTTACCGAATAATATCAGTAATCCAATATAATAATCCATTCTTAAAATGATCAACATAATCGATTGTTGTAATAAAAAGCAATACGGTAACAAAAAAAAAATCCAATTTTAAATTTTCCACCAAATAAAAATTTTAAACTTACTGTCTATTTGACCTTCTACAAATGCGTACACAATTGCATTATTATTAAGTTAAACCATATAACGCCGTATATGGAAAATGGAAAATATTCACACTTCAATGATCTAGTTCTAGTTCTAGTACTTCTATTGTTTAATGGAAGAATTTTCGTAACCCTAAATTATTATTCAAAAAATCCCAGTGATTTTTCTCCATACAATTTACATGGTTTTCTAGAGACTTTGAAAAACCAAAAATACGTACTTACTTTTTTTGTATTTTGAATCAGAGGGAATGAGACCCTTTAGCATGAACAAAATTTTTGCCATGTATTTTTGAATCACGTTAATGTAATGTGATTTACACTTTCGATTGTATTTAAGTTGTAATTTATTATTTTTTGTTGTTTTTTTTATATGAAACTCGACTTACGACCAATGTCTAGGAACCTATCTCGGTCATAAGTCGAGGACTACCTGTAATATACTTATTTTACTATGGTGAACGATTCTAACTATATTCGGAGGACAGTCCCCTTCTGCCAGATTCGATTGGGATTATATTATGTGTAATGTTCCGTCAACCAAATCGATACCATATGAAGTTTCATTCTCTTCCAGTATTTGACCGTAATTTGGTTAAGATGATGCCATAATCGCCATATAAGTATATGCATAGTTAAAAGCCCTGTAATATTGCATTTAAATTTTAAATTAAATAAGAGATTCCTAGAAATATGGTTGATTTAAAAAAAAAAAAAAAAAATTACTTAAACAGCCTTTTTTATGACTAAATTTTTTTGCGTCTCAAAATATTACAAAAAACAATTAAGACAAACAAGTTTTTCTATTTTTTTTTTTTTAATTTGAGCCCCCCCACCTATTAGTAGATTATTATCAGCGGCAATACACATGCCGATTAAAAATGTTCTCATTACAATTAGATGGACGTATGGATGGATGGAGTAATAATGTTTCGTTTATAGAAAATGAGCTAAAATATGAGAAAAAGAAAAAAAAAATTAAAAAAATTGAGAAAAAAAAAAACGAAACAATGTTACACGTCTAAGAACATTATTGACTAATACAAAAAACATGAATCCGGAATTGAAACACACCATATTATTTGTGTATATTATTTTTTCATTTATTAAAAATAACATTTTTTGATTGATGATTGTAATGAAGATGTCGGTAAATTCCTTGTGATGACTATGTATTATTCACAAAATTGCCTATTTATAAATGGTAGGTAGATACTTCTTACGCGTATTATTATATCGGTGATGCCGCACAAACTTACTTACATTGTATTGTAAAGGTATTGCCTATCGTATATTTCTAGTCCCTGTACACAGCTCTCTAACTATATACACCCAGGCCTCTGTATGTGATTATGATTTTATTAATTTTATCCATCTAAATCAATGCTACTTTTTGTTATTATTTAAATTAATTTTATATTTTATGATTTTATATATTCGAGAGCGCGTCAGAGTATTTATAGAGAGATGGAAGCAAAAAAAAAAACCGACCGAGGCAAAATATACTTTGAAGAAGATAATTGCAAGTTTGTCGAGTGTATACATTTTGTTGATTGCTTACTGATGGGTTATGTCATGGTAATTGAAACGAACGTTCTGTAATTTATTACATTTTGTAAATTCGATTAATTTTTATTTAGTTATTTTTTGTGTGTGCTTCCATATAAAGAATTTTTATAATCACAAAGATTTATGGCAAATAGAAACGATTTTGACCCACCGCCTTTTGAAGGATTAAAATTTAAAACAAAACAAAAAAAAAAAAACGTATTTTTAATGTGATGTCATAACCGTTGAATTTCTTTTCTTATTGTTTTGTGATAGACACTTTATTATACAATATAATATACCTACATCATGTATGCATATTATACGTTTCATACAACAACAACAACAACAAAAAATGTAAATTATGTAGTTAAATATGAATATTTTTTGTATTTCAATTTTAAAGAATATATAAAAAAAATTCTTTCTTGTGTGTTAAATAATATGCGGATTGAATTTAAGAACGATTTTGGAATATTTCTTATAGTTACTGAAATTGACGTCGTGGAAGAATGTGTTACTCTGTGTTTACTCTATACTTTAACATTTATTTTTTAAATATACATATAGGTACCTATTTATTTTAGCTCTTTAGTAAAAATAACACAAAAATCTGATATTATACTCTGAAAGAATAGCAAATGTTTACAATGTAGAGTAATGTAACAAAATGTAACCATCATATCCAACTAATCTTGACTAAATTACTTGTGGTGGGAATTGAAACCCAATTTATACGGAACGATCTATACGTAGGTCGCCGGCCACTGACTATATATGATTAAAATTTCTCTTACAGAGTGTCTATAATAGAGATGCCACAAAGGTAAAAGCTCCAATAAAGCCTTATGAATCTATAATGAAACGCAAAACATGAAAATCAAAATCAATTTCAGTAGAAATTGTTGATAACCATCAACATCAACATAGATATTACTGCTTGGTCCAAAGGAACGGTAATTTTTGCGATCATATTTACCATGCAGCAAATCATGACTAGTCTAGACTAGAACCAGAAGCTAGGTTACATAAAAATTTGGGACTAACATATGGCCCGTAACGTGCTCAGAGTAGGGCCGGTTCTCTCATAGCACAAATGATGCACTTTACCCTGGTGCCTTATTCAGGAGACGTCAAAATAGATAATAATTTAAATATAAATTCTAAAATTATTGCCATTTTATCATACAAAAAGTATTTTGATGGAAAATACAGAATTTCGTCTAATAATACGTCACCAACAAAACGGTCCTTTTCCTGTAACGTTTTTCATTACACCAAAAAATGATTCTCCAAACTTTTGTCATTTCATTTAACGAAATGTGAACATGAAAAATGTTTCTAAAAGATATTTATAAAATATTTTATTTTGGCTTCATGTTTTATACAATAAAAGCTATAATGTTTCGTTTTAGTGTGTTAGAATTGATTTTCGGCTGTGATTAATAGTTGTATCACCGCAAAAATTATAATTTATGACAAATCGCTAAAATGTCTTACGAAAAATGTGCGAATAAATCAAATATTTTGTATTCTGTATTGCATTTAAACAAATATTTATTTATACACATACATATACATACATACATATTACATATGTATTAAATGCTCTATTACATATAGATTTTTTTAAATGATCTATTACATATAGTTTTTTATTTTCGGTGTATGCTATTTTAATTTCCTATATTTCATGTTCCCGGATCTAAAGTATCGGTCACCGGAGGATATATTTATTTCAGAAATCACACGCAAATCTGGTAAATTGACTGGTTTAACATACAATATATGTACATTTACTATATATGTGTATGTGTGTTACATGCATGTTAATATACCTATATTTTGTTTACAGTTATTCTCGAAAAATG
Source organism: Platyura marginata (assembly GCA_026745375.1). NCBI lineage: Eukaryota > Metazoa > Arthropoda > Insecta > Diptera > Keroplatidae > Platyura > Platyura marginata. The sequence continues at coordinate 772 of JANSTT010016636.1, read as the reverse complement.
TTGGACCCTTTTTTTTGAGAAAGGAAAAACTATTTTTAAATGGAAAATGGAATGATTTGCAAGTGATAATACTACTGGGAATAATAGTACAAATGCACTATGGGCACGCATGGGAATAATTCTATTTATTTTATAGTCTATATGCAATTTTTAAGTACAGGTAACCCTCGTATATAACGCGGTTCCAGATTCGTATAACGTGGTCTTGAAATTTCCAAATATTGATTTTTTTGGTTAAAATATTCTTAAAAATAGAATTACATATTTTATACCCAGCTCAAGTATCAAGTTTTTATGGGCTGCGTTCAGAATTAGTCGAATTAATGAAAAACCATTTAAACTCGCCTGAAAGTCCATTGAAAACCATTCAAATTCAACTGAAATTTGACAGTTGAATTTTTTTTTAAATTTTTTTAAGTTATTTTTTTATATTTAAAAACATATCGTTTTTATTAGATTTGGAACGTAACCCGACCAAATGGCTGTGGATTGAGTGGTTGCCTTTGGAGCGGGAGGTCCCGGGTTCAAATCCGACTGGGGTTAAACATGAAAATGTTTTTCTCTGGTATGTTAATTTGAATCTGAGGCCGGATGGTTGGATTGCACTTAAAAACAGTCTAATAATGGCATTATCTCAAAAAAATAGCATTGCTTAAATAGCGGTGAAATAGCGAGCATTTGTAAGGTTTCTGTGATACATTTTCCCACAAAAAAAAGAGATCATCAGATCAATTGAGATAAATGTAACTGGAGTATTATACAATAGGTCTAA
>JANSTT010016635.1:0-20751 GCA_026745375.1 Platyura marginata | reverse complement strand
TAAAATATATATTCACCCTCTCATTTTCAACCCTTATGAATTATTTATAAATTACAAAATACCGTTTGACCGCTGGATAATAAAATTGAACAACAAGATTATTATGTAGATATATAAAACATAAAATATCTGCTAATATAAAATTATTAATTATGAAAGGGGTTATTTAAACTCAGGACTATAAAAATAGATATTTATTTTTTATCTATTCTTGAGATATGTAAGTATAGGTACTTTTATACACGCACTATAAATTTACACTTGATGTAAATCAGCCGCAAAATAAAATCCTTAATGTTAGAACTGTTGACATAATTCTATTAAAAATACATATAAAAGTTCAATACAAATTATATTTTTAAATGTTTAAAGTAAATCGATTGAATTTTTTTTAGAATTCAATATGCTGGACATTTATTTAACCGCAAATGAGAAAAGTAAGTATTTAAAGTATTTTTTATTTAGCTAAAGCATTTGTGGAGTTAGTGGTATGATATTTTTATGCTTGCCTATAATCTACAGTCAGGGCCAGTTCTAGATATTTGGCCGCCTGTGTGCAATTATTATTTGGCTGCCCTTATGCAATAAATAAAATTAGTTATATTAAAATTGTTTATATCTACGACTTTGTCCGTGTCTATTTTGTCTGTACAACAAATAAAAACATACATATATTGATTAAATTGAATACCAATGATTAAAAACCCTAGAATTGACATTAAATTTATTGCAGCGCCATAACGGTAGGTTGTGGAACTGTTTGGTCTATAAATGAAATCTGAAATTTTTTATTTTCTATTATTTTTGTTATTTTTTTTTGCAATCTAAAAATTTTACGAGTAAACGATTTAAAACCCTAAAAATTACATAAAATTGATTGCAGCGCCATAACGGTATGTCGTGGAACTTTTTGCGTTCTATAATTGTTCTAATATTCATTTTTTCTACATTCCGACTACCTACTACTTTTGAGTAAATGATAAAAATTAGATTCAGATTGTACCACAGCCTCCCCTATATTTTGTCTGAATTTCTCTAAAAACAATAGAGATCTTACTCTATGATTACAAGATAAACTTCAGTCGTTTAGCCGGAATCTTGATCCTACGATAAGTATTAAGGGGCGTTATAACCTCCGTGCTAAAGTTGACATCATACGGGTATAAATATTTGTGAATATAGTAAAGGGCGTGCTCGTAGTGCCGTCCAAATTAAAAATGTCTTAAAAATACTTTATACAGCAGTGAAATATAATTTTGCCTTAATGTAACAAAAGCTGATGAAGACTTCAAAAACAAAATAGGTATGATAAAATGATAAAATTACAAAACTTAAGAAATATAATTTGAGTTTTCAGTAATGCAGTACAAAAGTATGACATAGATGTGAATAGATTTTGGCCGCCCCTTATCTTGGTCGCCTGTGTGCGGTGTACACCATCCACATATGACAGAACCAGCCCGTCTACAGTCGTAGATAAGTACCCATATCTTCTTACATAAAGAGTTAACCACAAAGAAATAGAGAATAAGGGGAAGACTTTGGTTGGTTGTTGAATTATAAAACACAGACAAATTAATGAAACCATAAATATTTTCTTTAGTAAAACAGAGTAGTTGATATATTAGAGCTGATGTACAAGTAATTGGGGAAGTTCTTCGTACCCCACATTTGGCGCCAACGTATAGTTCTTACTTTATGCAATCAAAACAATCAAAATTTAATAATTATCGACCATGTGGCTAGTTAATAAAATTTAAAATAAAGTTAAGTCACTACTTTGGTATTATGGTTTCGGAGGTTTATATTTATCTACATCTACAATATCAGTAAACCAGAAGACATAGCAATCGTTAAACTCCGCCCACAAGAAAACTCAAAATTAGTGGTTAAAATAATTGTTTTTTTGTGTAAAAAATGTTCATCTCTCCACTTTGAAGGAAAAAATTATGTAAATAGATTAAAGCTACGGGCACAATGCGCCGCGCCGTTCCGCCCCATAAATATTGAAAATGTCGACATAGCATGGAAGTGCATAAGCTTTACGGAAAGTAAATATGTCACAATGGTCGGAACGGAACGGAACGGTACGCCGAGAGTTGGGAAAAATTAAAATTGAATGGAATGAAACGGAAAACTGTGTAGTGATACGTTAAAATTAAAATAAACTTTTTTAGAAATTTACAATACGGTCGATTTCTATTTTTTTGCTTTTATTATTTTGGAACTTGGTTAATTATTTTGATATTGTCGGAACGGAACGGTGTCATTGTGACTAGATGCTAAATTTGAGCGGAACGGAACAGAGCGGAACTGGACGGAACGGAACGGTGCGGTGCATTGTGCCCATAGCTTAATACTTACATACTGATACTCGTACATACAAAAGGTTTAATGCTATGGGTTTAGTCTACTGTGAAATAAAACTTATATTAGAATGTAATCATCGCTTTAACTTACGTTCTGAAATTATTAATATTTCTAAAAATAGACAATTTTTTTTTGTTTGTACAGTTGCAAGGGATTTCTTTCACCGACTAATTATAGAGTCTTTTGAAAAACCGTGCGACGTTGGTAACGGAAAGACTTTTGAAACGAATTTACATTTACCACTTTGGTATGATAGTGAAAAATTTGTCAGGTAATTGAAATTTGAGTACTTCTTATGTTCAATATCATTTTTGTTGTTGTTTAATTTTTCATATTGACATTCGTCAATTAATTAATTTTTCTCAAAACAAAGATTCTTACATTTTAGAGCTCAACAGTACTTCCACAGAAATAGAGTTGGAATAATGGAATCGTCCTTTACGGGTCTTCTATTACTTTTGACAGAACCTAAGTCTATAAAAATACTAATTGAAACGAAAAATTCGAACACAGCTGAAACTGCTAGACTACGTTATGTGTCAACAATTTTACATGTTATGTCTTGGTATGAATCAGAATTAGTTCCTGGATCAAAGTAATACATTTATTGAAAAATATATCGACTATTTTATAGAAAATTTTACAGATCATGGATATCTTTAAACAAAGTAAGAAAAATGCACCTTTTAAGTAGCAATGTGGCCAAGTCCAAAAACGTGGGTATGATTTCACAGGGGGAAATAAGTTTAACTTCATTTGGATTTATGGGGTAACTATAATAAACACAAAAATATATTTAAGTAATTTGCAAAAATTAATACTTTTTTTTTTAGTTTTGCCTTAATTCGACCCCATTTTTTGGGTATCAGTCATAATAACCGACAAGATCGCGAAGCATTTATTCATTTTTGGGCTGTCATTGTTTATATGCTCGGTTTAGATGATCGATACAATATGTGTCTACTTCCACTGGAAGTTGTCGAAATTGTATGCGAAATCTTTCTTCGATACATGTTCATACCTCTGGTACAAATTGAAACTAGCCAATTTAGACAAATGGTTCAAGCCCTAATCAACGGTATGGCTCCATATCTACTATTTATGACGTACAATGTACAAATATTTAAATTTCGACGAATTATCGGTATTCCCGGTTATCAATTCAATGTCGATATATCCAAAGAAAGGTTATGCAGAGGATTATATACGAAAAGTGAATTGATTACAATGCAAACAATTATGGAACATGGACATCAATCTGAACTGAGTTATTTGCAATTTTTGGAAAATGTTCCTCTTCTTAAAATGACAAATGAAATACAACTATTTGATAATGTTATTAAGGAAGAGGATTTTAAACATTTAAATAAACAAATGGATGCCGATTGCTCTCAGCTCATTTCAATTAGGACAGTCGAATGTGAAAATTGGAATAATTATTTAAATGACTTGGAATTCTATAAATTGGATAAAAATTCGCAGAAAAGTATTAGGTTATATGATATGTTATTTAAACTATATAATTTTAAAATTGGTAGATTGTTAATAGAGTTGGCCATGTCCATCTCATTATTTTATATGAAAAAATTTATAAGAAAAAGAAAAAATTCAATTCAATCAATACAATAAAAATACGGCTAATGAGACAATTTTTATGTTTCAATATTTCATGGAGCATATTTTTTATAATAACATAAGTAATCATTATAGATTCATAGCCAGAGTGAAGCATGATGATTGATTACAATAAATTTAAATATGTACCTAATAATTAGTTAAATATTAATAAATAATAAAAATTATTGAGTAGTTTATTTTAGTCAGGGTATTAGAATTATTTCAATGTTGTACCATATGCTAGATAAGATTTTATCAAAATTGTTTAAAATTTGGAACGTTTACCATAGTTTCTTCCGGTATAAACGTTTCGACGTGAATAACAAATATACATCTTATGACTATAATTATTAAAAGTCAGAGCAATTTCACAAAAAAAAAAAAATATTACGAACAATACTACAATAGAATCGTCATCAGAAATAAAATCTTTTGATTATTGATGCATAATAATTTATTGTGACATTTTATATAGCTATACCATAAAAGAGTACTTGTAGTTACTTTGTGTATGGATGCATATATGTATTGAAAGTACCATATTATATATAAGAATGCAGGAAGGGCTTTATCATGTGAAAGAAGGTTAAGCCATGCTCAAACTAATATTAGAACAATTGCACTATACATATAAGAGAGGTATGAGATCATTAAATTTGTGAAAACAATTTACACAATATCTTAAATTTTCTTTCATTATATTCATTTTCTTTCCCTTCTCTAATTCTATAAAAAATCGAATTCATACATACATATGTACGTACATATGTACATATAATAATAATTTATTATTTTTGAAGAAACACCACAATATAATTCAACCAAAATTCAGCTTACTATACAATAGAGACGGTTAAGTTTCTTGAATTATTACCAAACTATGCTTCCAATATTTTTATAAAATCGATTTTCCAGTAGATATATGAACGTACATAATTTAGGGTGAATCCTTTTTCGTATATTATCGTTTAATATATTTTATGTTTTAGGTTGATTAATTGTATCGCGATAAACTTCCCACATAATAAATTAAATTGAATTATAAACTACCACCTGGCTAATAAATATTGAAATCTGAAAATTACTGTTTATAGGTTGGTGTTGGTTATATACTATATTACCACACAAACTTTGTATTGATCTATCTATGAATAGATTAGTTATATAAAATTTCATACATAATTACATAATTATACTTAAGTATAGTATATGTACGATGTGGTCATCTAACTAAATTTGAAATGTTTTCAAATAAATAAGAGCTAATTATAAAAAAAATTTATTACATACATATATGTATACGATAAGTCTGAGGTATTATTATCCATATAGCCAGGGTATTATTTTAAATCAATAATAATTCATCTTTGTTTAAATATTTACTTATTCAGCTGTTATCTTGAATTTTTGTTAAGCACTGGATAAATTTACCACACAAACTAATAGCACATATCACAATTTATTTGTGACAAATGGATACCTTTCTACTTTATATGTCCTTAACTATTTCACAAAAAGTTTCATTTAAACAATCTCTCAAGGTAAATAATATGGCGTTGAGACCCACTTTAAAAAATCGGTTAAATTGTTGTTGTTTATTGTTAATTGTTAATTTATCACGTTGGGTGAAATATGTTGTGAATATTTGAACGAACATTTTTACAAACCAGAAAGTACGTACTGGGTATTTATTAGAAGGTATTTGCTTTGAGGGTTGATAGCAGGAAAGGTAAAAATAAAACGAAAGTCAGAAATGACGATTTAGATTTGAAGGTTTGGCTTTGGTAAGAAATCTCAGATATGAATGCGATTATGTTTCTATAAGCGTTCTGAATAAGGATTCAATCGGATTAAATATTACAGAGGAAGAATGGTCGTGGACGAAAAAAGGATCAAATGAAAAGATTCAGTTTTTAATCATGTAAAAGAATTCGATATTGTTATACTGTTGCAACAAAAAATATTATGGTTTATCTTATTAGTTATTATTATTGCATCTACAACGATCGACGGTGTTCTTACTAAACAGAAACAAATAAGTAAGGATGGAGCTACTCGCTCAGCCACAAAGTAAAAAATTAACTATGAACCTGTAGAAACTTAGATTTAGCAACTTACGTTTGCGTTTCCTAAATTATTGTTTATTAAAGCAAATTAATATTGGTAAAAAAACGTTGCTAAAATTCTATTTCACATTTCAACAATTTTCCATTTTTTATTTTTATAAATTAATATTAAACAATTTATGCATTTCATGAGTAATGTTGTAATGTCAAATTCAAATATTCTCCGTTCTGCCATAACTTAAATTTATTTACTTACATAATATTAAAATACATTTTTGAGAGATCAAAAGTAAGTAAAATTAAAATTAATCAATAAATTTATTTAATTGATAAAAGTTAAATTGTTTAAATTTTATAAAATTAACATTTGAAGAGTTTTTAGCATTTAAAGTGACGCTATTTGAAATAAATAAAAAATTGCGTGAATTATTTACAAAGTGAAAAAAAGTTATTTGATTTTCAAAATGTTTTGTTTAAAATTATTTATACCTACTGCTGGCAAACAGTGTAAATGATTAATTGAAAGTCAGTCGATTATTTTATCAAGATTTTTAAAAGAAATTAAGGATTGAAACATTTGAATTATGTACCGTTGGTTTTGGTGGCTGACGTTGATGGTAAGTTAATTAAAATTAAATTTAAAAATTCATTTATTTTATAATTTTGGGAAAATTAATCAATATTTTGAAGTTGAAACGACTCTTCTATTATTATGTATTAGATCCATATGTACTTGTATGTAGGTATGTACATAGTTACATATACATAGGTTAGAATTGATTATTTTTCTGTTATCAAGGGCTAGTGCTAGTCCCACATTAAAAATTTTATAACATAAAATTAGAATATAATTACTTATATTCTTAAACTATAAAATAAAGATTGGATTGATTAAATTCTGCCTAACCATATGCTTCGATCATGTTGAGCAACCATCATTAAGTATTTTATAATCCCTCGAAATTTTAAAAGTCCATAAATATTAGCAATTTAGCACCTGTTTTTCTATTATTGTAATTTATTGCTGTACGAAACACTTGCTGTATCCTTAACATTATGCTATTCACATTTTTATTTATTAAAACATCCTCAAAATCCCTTAAAACGTTTCGCATATTGAATTTAATTATTCTTACAAAATGCTGTTTAACATGCCACTTTTTTTTGAAAATATAATTAAAATATCATGATTAAATCAACACTGTTGTTAGAACTTGTACGTACTATACTGCTAGGTATTTATAGCAGAATACAAGCGACTTCACCCTTCTTTTAGTGTTAAAAGGGTTGTATTTTGATTGTTTTATGACATATCACATACCTACCTTTGAGATATACTTACAAATACGTATACAAACAATATAATTTAATCTAACTAATTATAACAAATAATAAATTGCATTAATCAGACATCTTCTGCCAGTTCAATTCCACTCCATGAATAAGCCGGTAAAGTGAAGGCCTTTACATCGGCCGCTGTTAATCATCTTGCAGATTAAAAATTAATTTAGTGGAGTTAAGAAAACTCAAAATTTTGAATAATTGGATAACCAATTTTCGGTCATTATGCAACATCATGTATATACGGAAATTGAGTACTACAGATTCACAGATCAGTTGACAAGATCAAAAAAACAAAAGTGGTGCTAGATTGGATACGCTCTATACACCATTCCAATAATTACAAGGTATCAGACGACCACATGATTCAAATAATAAATGTAGACTATATATAGGCGGAGAACTAGTGGTCTTATAATATTTCTGAAATGAACCGGGTCTGGTTCATAAGCGAAAAGAATTGGAATAAGTAAGTATAATAACTAAACCGACTAAGTGCATTGAATGGTTGCCTTTGGAGCGAAAGATCCAGGGTTTAAAACCGGCTGAGGATGAAACATGAAGTATTTTTCTCTGGTATGTTGATTTCAATCTGAGGCCGGGTAGTTGATTTGCACTTAAAAACAGTCTAAATAATGACATTATCTCTAAAATTGCAATGCTTAATAATATTGTTAAAATTGCCAGAATATTAAGTAAGGTTTCCTCAAGCGCTGCATTGTTCCACAAAAAATAGCCCGTCATATCAATTGAGATAAATGTATAAAGAGGGAAGTCTAATAAACTCATTTATGGAGGCCTAAGGAGTTTCAGGAGCCCGCCCGCCCTCTCTCACACTAACTAACTAACTAATTAAGTAATAACTAATATGATGCGAAATTATAGAATAGACTATAACTGACTCAAAACATATAATGAACAAATCAAAATATTTGTTACTGCCCTAGTTTGCAAAGCCAAAAACTACACACCTTAGTATTTGTTATAAAAGCACAGTTACATAATTTCTCCTAAGACATATTTTCTACCAATACAATTTTAATATTAAGTAATTGGAAAATATTTGTTTTCCATTAATTTCTTAATTAGCAACGCTTACGTACATGTAAATTTTATTTGTTCTCTAATGAAATTACATTTGCAATAAAAACATTTAATATTCAATTACTTCATACTTATATATTGCACCGTGTATCAACTCTTTAGTAGATAAATAACGCATAAGTACAAAAATCATCCATAATCTTCTTAATTTGCCATAAGTAACCTTCCCTTAATACCACAATATCCACAAAGATATTTATACTTTTCCTAATATTTATCCCCACTATTTGTTCAACACACGTTTGGGGTGAAAGCCACGCCTATATAAATCAACCCCTACAAAAAGGTACAATTCATGGGCTCTTCTATCTAATAATATTATACAAACCCGAACTCTCTAACAGAGGGATGATCTTCTTGTTGTTGTTGGCAGTCATACCAAACGGATATCCAGTTTCGTCGGCCAAGGTCTTTTTGCTCCCGAAGAGCTACCGGAATTAGCAATAAAAGTTTTTATTATTATTTAGTGAAAAAGAAAAAACTGTGTCAAACGTGAGCTAGTAGAAATGGTTTTTATGTTTACCTTTTTATTGATAACATACGGAAAAAAATGTGACTATTAATAGTTTCGGGTGCGTGTTTTCTCCATTTTCTCATAGTAGTATTTCGTTTATATTAACTTTTTTTTAATAGTAATTTTCGGCGAGTCTAGTGCTCTATTTATTAATGTGAATTTTTTATCTATACATTTTTTGGATTTACCTAATATGAAAGACAAATAAAATATAAAGGATAGCTGTCAAGTCTTATATTATACAAAATGGACGCGTCATTTTTGACGAAAAATTATTCCTAGGTAATGTAGTAGTAGAATAATTGTTAAAAGTGATACTCAAAAATTTCACTGCAATAAATAAATTGATATTATTACTGAAAAATGTGAAAATATGCATCAGTGTTCAGTGCAATAAACAATTTACTTGGTTATTCAAAGAAAATCTGATATCTCAAATCTCTATCATTTTCTTTTTTGAAAAAAATTATGTCGCTTTCAATGCGAGTTTTAATTTTAATTTTAAACATAATTTAAAACACTTAACTACATACATATGTTTTTTAATGCCCAAATAGTGTCAAAGTTATTATTAGACATCCTTAAATTCACTGGAAATTTTAATTCATTCAAGTTAAAATTAATTTTTTGTTATTATTTATTATTTATGCAAAAAATTTTGTTTTATAGTCGAAACCGCATAAAAAAAACCTTCGTAGAGTCAAAAACGATTTAAAGGTAAATTTGAACAGTTGTTTTATGGTTATTTTAAAAAAAAGACTAGAATTTGCTTATTTTGCAAAATCTTGTTTTTAGGCGAATTTTAATTACCTGCAAAATTTTTCCAGGCCTGATTTTATCTGTTTATCCGAAAAAAAATGCAATAGACGTTAAGACCAATTTAACTTGAATATTACTGCAAAATTGAGGATTATCATATGATAAGGCTGAATATTTTGGAGGCCTTGCTAAATGCTATTATGTAAAATGAACATTTTTGCATAAAATCCGCCTTTTCATATACGAAATCTGTTTCGTAGGTGTCCGTTACTAACTCTTATCGTTCTTTTCCTATCAGAACTCATTTAGATATTTCGTGACGATATCTTTACAAGAGTCACCAATCTTTTTGTCACTCATTGTATTTATATTTAGCAAAAACGAGAATTGACTGTCTAAATCATTATAAACAACCGGACGCTTGATAAGATTCGAAAGCAAAATATTTACGATAGGCTCGAACAACAATTTTTTTTAAATTTTCTTTCTGATTGTCCGGATTAGGTGGTTGTAACATTTTCGAGAATGCGTTCATTTTTTATTTTTGAATTGCAAGGATTATAAATCGCAAGATTAAGATTTACAGAATGCACTCAACCGAAGTTATATTTCCAATCGGATAATTTCGTTCTTTTTCGTTTCGGTTCAAGTATATTTTTGATAAATTTCCTTTATTCTCACGTAAAAACAAATAGAAACTGAGAAAGATTTTTTTTGTGAATTCCAATTCCATTTATGTTTTTAATTTTTTTATTTTTTCTCCCAAATGTTGTTTCATAACAAATAAATATTAAAAAAAAAACATTATGTTATGTATAATTTTTAATAGTTTAATAATTTTTGATATATCGGTATTTTGTCTTTGTATCTTTGAACCGGTATTGAAACCGAATCGAAAACAGATAAAACAACCAGAACTAAAAAATAAAATTAGGGACGTAACTCTCTAAACCTAAACCGAAATGAAAACATGTCGCTTTCACTCTTTGGTGCGTTACTCTTATTACAGGCAGTAAGCATCTTTAAGTCATGGAATTCTCCAGTAAATCAGAAAAATAGGAGTTAAATACTAAGTACTTGGTTCATAGGAAAAAAAAATGATACGGTTTTAGAATTCGAATTTTGTACTATTGGCATTGGTAGATGTGCTAGAGTTGCATAGGTATTTTACTTTGTGAGATGAAGTTGGATTTACTATTGAGATGTACAAACTTGGAATTAGAATAAATTAGACATGATTTATATATACATATGTATACAGTTTAAAGAACACGTTGAAGTATACACATTTGTTTGGGATGTTAATTTTTCCATTCAAAATTCAAATTAGAATGAATAAATTCTATTTAATCACTGCTATAGTGTTGTATCTATGAATCTCTATACTTGAAATTCACATCTCTTAACATGCTTTGTTGCTTGTGATTTAAAATTCTCATATTTCATTTCAAACGAAGGGAAAAAAATCTTTTTATTCATTTTTATTATTCGCCTGGACCTTTTTTTTTAAAAAAGTAATGGATAATAAATTATTAAATTAACACTGATGAGTGTGAAAGCAACTAAAAATGTATACCTAAAAATATAACAATTTTAAACTTTGGTTGTGTAATTATTTATTATCTTAAGCTGTGAAGATATTTTTTAAACATAAATTTACTTTAAAAGTGGCCAGTTTTAATTTATATCAAAAATATTTTATTTCATATTATTTATATAAATTAATTAGTGCGGTTTTTCGAAATGGTTTTCTGAAAATTAATAGAAAAATAACCTCATTATTAATCTCAGTACATATTCTGAAAGAATTAAAAGACGAACCAAGGACCCTGAAATGATAAGAAAATAAAATGATAAGTAAACGAAATGAAATAGTTCAGTTGCATGTGTCCAATATCCGCTCGCTTTAGTGTCAAAATTGATTTTTTGTGTAAATTTAGAAAATTTTGGAACATTTCTTCTTCGTGGGAATCCATTTTACCAATTTATCACATAATATCGATTTCGTCATTTATAGTGACTCTGTCGCTCACTATGGGTGCCGAAATTGATATTATGTGAAACCTTCAAAAATATTTAAGGGTTCCGGTTCGGTTTTAATTTTACCTTCGGTTTTGTACTTAAAATAAAACCTTTGTTACCTATTCCGCTTCGGTAAAGGTTCTAAATGAAATATTTTATATGTAAGTTTTAGAAAAAATAATATAGGTACTTGTTGTCCTTTACTCCAAACACACATGAATGTCCATATTTATTAAAAACAAATAAAAGAAGAAAACAAATATTTACTAACAGAACGAACAGTAGTTAATTTATTTAAATTTCTTGTATATACTCAGTTATTTAATTTAAATTTTTTGAAAAAATAAAATTAAAGGAGAAGAAAGCTGTCAAATAAAACTTGAGTTCCCGAAACTGCAAAAACAATTTGGTTTGCTGTCTTAATTTTATTTCTCCTTATTGTCAAACACCATCATCGTCTGCATAGAATAAAAAAAAAGCAAACTTGTGGAAGACAGAAAGAGATAGATGTAGTAAAGAGAGAATATGTAATTATTTTATGTTTTCGTAATTTTTTTCTATTCTCTCTATTCTCTCTCTATATGATGTGCCATATTTTGACATTTTTAACTTCGTTCCACTTATCACTAACAATATTTGTCTAATTATTAAATTAAAAAAATATTCGTTCAAGTGAATACCAATTTAATGTTAACTAAAGACAGGTTCTTAAATTGTTGTGCGTGTTTTTGCCTTAACATCATGACGTTAAATTTAACAACAATTTATGGGAATAGCCCTGATTATTACAATGTAAGAAAATTTGTTAATATGTATATTACCTTAATTAACTGACAACAAAAATATTATTTAGTACTAATTAAAAAGTTCCTATTTGTAGTTAATTGTCATAAAATTCAGTTTTATATCATAGTTTGATGAACGCACATAATTAAAGTGTTAAGCGCATTGAGTGAGAATAAACACGACATCTAGAATCATAACGAGAATCGCTTTAAGTTTAAGGTATACAAAACAAAACCAATAAAAATATCATTTTTGATAAATCGTAGTTGAATTCAGGTACAAAACAATAAATAAGTATGTGATTCCAATTTTGGCTAAACTTTACTTTATGGACGCAGCGAACTAGAGGGTTGGGGTTGGGGGGGCATCGATAGAGGGGGTCACACGATCAACGCTTCTATGGGAACTATTCGTCCGACACCACTCCCCTGCACTCCAGGGGGGTTTAAAGATTGTATGGAGAAATGGCAAAATATTTTTTTTTTAAATTGGAAATCTAGTGGATGGGGAGTGGGAGATGATCCTTTACCAACTTTGTTATGAAGTTTTTGTATAGCACCCGTCTCTTGTAAAAAAAGTCCCCAATTTTACTATTTATATACTAAATCAAAATACCAAAAATAATGCGAGACCATCATAAGTAGATACATTTAACCGTATTGTTTAGATGTGCTTCTGTTATCTAAATCCCAGCAATACAGACTGTTCGAACTGTTATTCTGTTCCGTAGATCAGTGTTCAAGGAGTTAATAATAATAATAATAATAACAGGCCCAAAAATATACGAGTCATACTCAATAAGTGACCCTTCATGCGATTTTTCTTTGTTTGCTACACTAGATTTATTGTCTCTTAAAAATTAAGAATATTAACTACTAATTTGTCAACCATTTTTAACTGAATACACGACGTGTCACTGTACGATTCATATAATAAAAAGTGAAAGTGCCAGAAATCTTTACCATTGATATTTATCGAATTTAAAAAAAAAAAATAAATATTTTTTTAGTAGGTACCTACATACATATGTACCTACATACCTAATGAAATTATCATTATGATTTTATTATAAAATATTTTAATTTAAAAATATTAAGATCTCCAGCTGGTAGTTTATATTATTATCATTGTACTTTACGTCCGGTACCGGAAGGATTCAATTGAGTCATTTGTCGATCGCGTACGTAGAAAATTTGTGTAGTGTGCTATGAAGTGAGGCTGCATAGTATATTTTGAATGGCATACTAAATGAAAACAAACATTTTTGTAAATTAAAATATTCAACTAATTGTTGTTAATAATTCACGTTCACCAACACTATAAATATAAATAAACAAATAATCAAAATGTAACGATACATTTGTGCCAATAGTTGAAAATGTAGATTGCTTATTGCTAAAATATATAGTGAACCTTTTCGGGTTGGAAAGTGTTAATTGAATATGAAGCCATGACATATGTAGTTATTGATAAAAATTGATTTATGTTATTGTTAGAATTGAATTTTAAATATTCAACTTCCATTTATTTTGCGAAAAAAGTTTTCTATCAACATATCTCTAGTTATTTGCAAAGTGAGTAGTGTCGGACATTGTCATGAGTACTGCATTATGTCATTGGGGGATGCCTATATTAATAGTCGTATGCATCTATAAATCAAAACATTTTGTTTCCGGTAAAATTTGAATATTCATGAATAAGGTATTCACTACCTATTCGTATGTACGTGTGTAGTTGTGCAGTGTGCACCCATTACAGATAAATTTTACTTTGCATTTATTAAATATAGAAAGTAATATTCACCCAAAAATTTGTTAAATCTAAGTACCTAACTATACTACATATTTATTTGCACTTTATTTTCAATTTGTTTTTAATTGTTATAAAAATATTGAAATTTATTTTTTTAGATTTTTTATCTGCCGGCGATTAATGAAAGGAGAACAACTTTTAAATTCTTTTAAACATTATTTTTATTGTGCAATGAGGTGCATTTTGTGAATTTTTTTAAACGCTATCGTCGAGAATAATGAAAATTAATATTTTTCCAGACTCAAGTGGACAGCCGGTGATACCATGTACGAGAGCTCATGCTCCTATCAAACGGCACTGGACCTAAAGAGAACGTCTCCATTATCACAAGTATGAATTGTTTTTGTATTATGATATTTCAATAATCTATCAATTATAGAGATTGTTAAACCATTTATATTCGAATTTAAAAAAAGGGGGAAGGGACTATACATATATCGCTAATAAGCGAATTTTGCAGAAAAATATTAGTTTTTCCAAAATATCTCGTCTATGGTTGATTTTTGAGAAAAATTCTGTTCTACAAAGTTGTAGGTAAACGAATTTAATTATAAACTATGTCGGCAATTTAACGAGTGGTTGCCTTTGGAGCAGGAGGTTCTGGGTTCAAGACCGACTAGGGGAGTGAAACATGACCTGTTTTTGTCTGGCATGTTGATGTGAATTTGAGGCCGGGTGGTTGGATTGCACTTAAAAACAGTCTAAATAGTTGCAATTATCTCAAGAATGGCAATGATTAAAGAGTGGCGGTGGAGTAGTGAGCATTTGTAAGGTTTTCAAAAAAGGAAACACATCAAGTGCTGCAGTTATTCCACACAAAAAGAGATTGTCATGTCAATTGAGATAAAATGTTAACAGAGTTACAGTAAACGTGGAATAGCTATGGACCTGAAAAAAGTGGTCTCTGCTGGGTGCAATAAGCACCACGACCTTAACCAAACCTTTAGTCTAATCTGAGGTATTTTTTTGAAATATAATTTTTATTTTCAGTCTAATAAAACCAAAATGGACAAATTTAATAACTCATTGAATTTTATAACTATGACAGCAACATTTATTTGATGAATTTTTTTTTGTTTTATTGTTCAGGCTTTACGTTTAAATAAAATATGGAATTTAAAAGTTGGCAATATTTACTTCCTTAATGATTATTGAGAAACCAAAACTTAAATCAAAATATATTGCGATGACTTGTAATTCTTAACTTTTATTGGCATTTTTTTATTTATATTTCTCTATCTAATTTTGATGTGATGAAATTGAAATATATTTTTTAAAGTTTACCATTCATTTATTAATGACAGAACATTTAGGTAAAATCAGAAGACTGTTTTGGATTAACTCAGTGTACCCCAGATTGGGCATCATATCGATTTCATCAGTCAACATTCGAACAACTGAAACAAAGTGTCGAAAAAGCTAAAGCAGCTCTACAAGATCGAACTAGTTTCTTAGGTACCAGCGCATTCAGGTAATTGTTACAAATTTCTTAATCATATTATGACCGAAATTGATTACTTTATAGTGACATATATGCGGCACCTCGTCTAGCTGAATCCTTAGAAAATGTTGTTTCGATTGGTAATACGGGAGGAGGAGGTGTCAACACCTCAACATCCGTTGTTGTAAACGGAAATAATATAACACAACGACATCGTATCGACTCCTTGACAGCAACGACATCGTCATCATCATTGTCACAACCCTTAGATGGTTTAATAATTGATAAACGACAAGGTAAATAATTTTGATATTTTAGTTACATTATAATGTAGATATAAAATATAACACGATCAATTCAATACATACAACACACATGTCTCATACTTACCATATATATTTATACATACAGATATATGTACTTGTACATATATAATATAACTATGTACAGTACATATATGTATGTATATAAGCATTGTCATTTATTGCTTAGACATGATTAAGTATACAGTACATAGGGATGAAGTTGCTATAGCAACAGAAAATAAATTCTATCTGTAGAATATCTCTCTTAAGGTGCCCACCCACTACAAGCCTTCCACCCTATCGTCTGCAGTTATGATTACATTCGATGTATATAATGAGAATCGGACAGTATATAAATTCAGTCGGAATATTATTCCATTGTGATTTTCCAATTGTTTAGTTCCTACTAGTTAGTATATAAATGTATGGAAAATTGTATAAAATATAAACTCTGTGCTCATATATTTCTGTAGATAGTAGATACAGGTATATAGGTACATCCCTATTATATTGAGGTTGAAAAAAGTTCAATTGTAATTAATTTTCTTGAAAAAAGAATTTCTACTGGTTTCTCTTTTGTTAGTATATTTGTTTTATTGTTTTTAGCAATAATAAAGAATATTGGCCAATAATTGGTCGTACATTTTACCTCATAATGGCAGGAAAGGTTTGTAGACAACGATCAGTTATATGGGGTAACGGTGAATGAATTGGTCGGTTTTTAGCAAGAAAATAATAAAATTATATTTATACATATTTTTAAATTGTATTTTGATTTATTTTTTCACATATCGATGGTTATTTGAGAAAAGGCCCTAACATCAATTTATTCATAAATGGGTTTTTTTTTATGAAATCTGGTAATTTGGGATATTTTAACCCTTTCAGTGTTTCTGTCGAATATATTCGGCATTACATAAATGGATTTTTTAAAGGCCAATAGTTTACTGTAAATTTGAATTTTTTTATGTCTCTCCATTCATGTTTTCCCCCGCTTTTAAACGGTCTCTATCACATCTTTTCGTTAAAATGCTGTGTAGGTTTTTCTCTATCCTGAAAAATCAAGGTTAGGGCCATTTGACAAATACCCATCGATTATGTAGATTGTATGTAGTGTAGATACTTTGGGACACTAAAATTAGAATTTTTCATTTTTTTTAATATCACCAATTATGTAAAAAATTATCAAAGAAAGAAAACAAAATCACTAAAATCTTTTGAGATATAGGACAGAATCGTTTAGCAAGTAAATCAAAATAAAATTTGGTAATTTTCACCTTAAGTAATTTGTATACGCAACATGTTCCTTAATGAGAACAAGGAAGCTCTTAAATTCGACGTTTTTTAAGTTTTATTATTTTTAACTTTAAAGAGATCATTAAGGGATCTCATATTAACTGAGTCGATTTTTGTAATTTTTAACCCAACACGCATAACCGTTTCTCAATACTTAAAATTATAATAAAACTGATTTGGTACACAAAAAAACAAAACAAAAAATTCTGCCAAAAAAACAGAAATATTTCTTCTTATTTCCTAAAAATGCTACTCCCACTGTAAAAGTATGTTCCATCGTAAAAATACATACTGGTACACCCCTAAAAATAGAGTGAATTCGTAAAAATGATGACCAAAAATGTATAAATGTATTCCTTGAATTATTTATTTTCCTCCTACTTCCGGTTTATTTCAAGAAAAAAGAATAAAAACTTCTACGAGAATTATTCAAACCAGTTAACTGTCGCTGCTGTTGCACGTTTTCCAATTACGCACGCTTCTCGATAAAAACGAAACTAAAAGTGTTTGGTACTTGAATGGTGGGAATCTTTAAACAAACAATAAACCAAAATGCAGTTAATAATAATGTATCATCAATTTTATTTATACAACAATAATAATTGACAATGATATTCTCTCTATACGCTATAAGTTTGTTCATATATGGATGACATTATGGGTTGTGAAAATTAGGGTAGTTCCCTGTGCTGAAATCGATAGGGTGGTAACCTTTTCAAATTGCTTAATTGGCGTGAATTGTGTGCATAAACACGCTTTTAGTTTTGGCATTCAAAATATTTAGGGCATCGAATGTTTTTGTGCTTTGTCATTGGGATAAAAATCATTTGAAAATAAAACAAAACTACAACATATTATGAATTATGTTTTACATTTTAATTGAACCACTTTGATTTGTTACATTTGCTCATTGTCATACTGGTTTTAACTTAATTTTATTTATTGAACCATTTTTTTTGGGAAAATATATACTGCTACGCTTTCAGAGAAAACTCACGGTTTAAGTTCGACGCATGGTTTGAGTGATGCACTGCGTACCGTGAAATGTGAGGGTAAGTAAAATTGTTGTTATTTTTACAGTTAGTTTGTAAAATAACCAAAAATTTATGTATAAGATTCTAAATTCTAAAATATATATCATTATTGCATGCTGTAGTGAGTGTAGTGTATAGTGTAGGTTGCAATATTACAATAGAATAAAATCCAGGACAATATTTCTATTACTAAATTTTTTATTTTTTCTATTCTTATTTCTTCTTAATTGCTTCCTTTATAATAATTTTGAATCTGTTGAATCTTGTTTTATGTCTTCTGTTAAACATTGCAATTGTACATCATTCGACATATCGTCGACCCAGAAAGCAAACCATGTATTAACCACTTTTTCCAAAATCTATTGTTTTTATCGATGTGAAAACGGGTGATAAGTTCTAGGCCGATGATATCCAAATCTATCTAATATCTTTTCTCTAGCATTTGAATTAATTATATTTTGCGCTGATCAATATACTAAATCCATTGTGTACAAAAGACAATAACTTAACGTCTGTATATAAAATGATAATATTAAGTTATAATATAATGTCTAGATATCCATTTCCGGCAGCATCCAACACATACTAAAATATATTTTCCCCAAAAATAGCTTTACAATGACTATATTTTGAAATGTCTGGTAAATATTAGAACTTTCTTTTATAAGAAGGCATCGACCAGAACAACGATTGACTCTATACTGCTGGGATAAAAACAATTAATCATATTTCAGCATTAATAAATCATTTTTTAGCTTTAGCTTTAGAGTAAGAAAAATAGTTTATGAACTACGATGAACATTTATTTATTATTATTGATAAGATTAATTAATTGTTGTTGCTTTGAAAGATATCAATAATGTTAGTAAAAAATATTATCAACGGTCAAACATTTTGAATGAATTCAATTTTAATTCAAACAAGAAATAGTATAGTTACCAAATTAAGATCATAAATAAACAACACTTAAAGATAACTGAACATTATAATTTCATATTATTGCTTACTTATCTGGACTTTATAATCGGTTATGATTGTCAGATTTCTTATTCGAACAGAATAAGAACGGTGTTTAGAGGAATCAATTATCTCCTAATAAATTCTGTGACCAAAAGTCATAGTGGCTTTAGTGTTTTTAACCTCAAAAATGAGTTTTCAATAGAATCGATTTCTATCTCGTCCAATCTTTTATTTCGCATTTACCGGATTTTCAAAATGTTTTTTTTTAGCGAACTACACATTAAAAACGGCTTAATTGATTTGATTATTTAAAATTTTTTATTTTTTTGTAATAATGACTTAAATACTTTTTTCCCAGAAAAACCATTAAAATCAATTGAATTTTTAAATTACAACGTTTTAATTATGTATACAATAGAAAAAAATCTTATTGAAATTTCATTTAAACTTTTCTACAAGACGGATCAAATTATTAAAACTGCTCTACTGAAAACTTGGAATTTTGTAGATAAACCACTATTATATGTGGCCATATAATTATAGACCATTTGATTACTTATGTGTTATAACATCTCATAGAACACATTATAATTTCAAATCTAAAAGTACCTACTTACATCTAAAAATAATTCATTCATTTTTATTTTTACTCCTCTTGATAAATCACTATTCTAATTCCGTCTTAAATGGCTCCGGGTATATGGTCTGGTCATATATTATTACACCAAAAGGGGTGATTACAAAAATGTAACCTATTAAAATCATTTCGTTTCATTTTTTTTTTCAGCATAATAATTCTCTTCTGCTAAAACATATGCATGTCACGTGACCCAAGTGGTGTTGGAAAATAATTTTCCTATGTTTTAATTAATAGCATTTATGTTGTTGAGTTATATGTACAATTGTACATTAATGTACTATATACATATGTATGTAGATAGTATATGAATGTATTTATTTATATGAATATTATACAGAAAATGTTTATCAATTTTTGATTTAATTTTTGTAATGTTTACAAAATTAAGGGGAATACAAAATTGTAGATACATATATGTTGGCTTTGTTCCAATAAAATGACTAGTTTCTTTTCTACTTATACATTTCCATGGATAACCACAGATAATACTGCGGAATATTTTGGTTTGTATTGTGGATCTTTTATTAAAACCATTTCAACAATTATCAGGACTGATATCTATCTCAATTATCTATATTTCTAAGGACTATATATTTATACCCGTATGATCAAGGGTATTATAACTTTGGTACGGAGTTTGTAACGCCCCTTAATACTCATCGTAGAAAAAAAAATTTCAACACC
>JANSTT010016634.1:0-20759 GCA_026745375.1 Platyura marginata | reverse complement strand
ATTTAGGCATATATATATATTTATGTATATAAGTACAACATCCCCTCAAATGTACACAACCAGCACTGTTACCCAGCACACAGTTGAATTTCGATCTATATCCGTAATATAGAAATTCAGTTAAATTCAACTAATCCAATATTTAGCAATAAATCAATCCGGTAATTAATTTTTTTTTTTGCGGTTTTTTTCTTCTCTCATACTATATCCGGTAAAACACAACATAAAAAAGAAGACACGAAAATCGGTCAAACCAAAAAAAAAAAAAAAACAATTTTCTATTGATAGATTCGGCGAGGAAAATTATATTCAGGCGAACACCAGTAATTTTTCCACTGGATGGTGTATAGCTGACTGAACTATAAAGGGCAATGTGTATCACCACGACGCTCCACTGTGCGAATGAGATGGTACAACGTGATGAGGGATGTAATCACCGCACACAAAATGTTTTCGTTAGACTCGGCTCGAAAATGTAGGTTAGCAAAGGGTGCGGCCGAAATGAAAACTGGCACAGCACAGTTTTCATCTCACTATGGTATGTGGTGGTATATACGTTCCATCGTATTATTATACGGTTACGAGAGTGTATGTCGAAAGGATTTTGTTGGAATGTTGTGCTTTTTTGGATTTTCGCACATACTGGAAATGCTTTTTTATGTCATTTTATTTTCCCTTAATAATTATATGCCTCAAATCGTATATATCTACATATATATCTGTTATATCTGTATGACTGACTATGTATATATTATGAGAATACCACCACCGCCAGTAGTTCAGTTCAGTTCGTTTGTTTTATTTTTTTTCCATTTTTTTTTAGATATATGCAAATGCAAATGAATGGTGGAAAAAAAGGATTATTCAGTGATTGATTTTTAAATGAGAAATTGTGATGCGTTGAAAATTGTTTGTTTATTTGGAATGCGTTTTTATTTCTGTTCGAACATTTTTATTTCTGATTTTTATTGTTTTTGAATCGATTTAAATTCCAGATAAGGATATGTTTGAATGTTTGACTTTAAGTGGGTTTCTCGATGGCGTCTATGGTTTTATTTATAGTCGAATTTTATTGAAGAAAAGTGATGCATAAATTCCCGAAAACTTTTTGTAACCAGTTTCAAAGCTTTGGACCATTAAGCATGGTGATTTATAAGAAAACCGAAAAAGGATGCAGAATATATATATATATAAGAACATTATACACACATGCAATGAAGTTTTGTTCCTTGTAATTATTTAAATAATGAAGGGCCATTAAGTATATGGGTTGCATTTCAACGTGCTTATATGAAATTGTTGGAGAATAAGAATGGGCTGTCGGTTTCCTGTCGTCCTTTAAGGGACTCCTAACAACTTTTATTAAGAAATGATAAAAATATATTTAAAATATGAAAAAAAAAGTGTAAAATACATTGTAAATAATCACTTATTCATATTTCAAACTACTTATTACTCCTTTTACTTCTAATAAATGTACCACTGTTGGCACTGTAGAAGAAAATATAAAAAAAAAATTGTGAAATGAAGGGAGAAAAAAATTTACGACGAAAATTATACTTATTTACCTTATGAATAAGAGGGGAGTGGGGTATATTCCAGACAATGTATTCTCAGTTTATTGTTCTAGCTCGTCTAATTATTTTGTCTGGCAGGTCGTTCTATAGTGCTCTCTGTCTCTGTACTCATGATAATGTAGACCTTCCATGATGGAAGCTGCTTAGTTGAAGGAAAGCTCTGTCATTAGTGGACAAATATAGATTCGGACAAAATTGATTAGCAAAGACCTCTCTATTGTAGCTTGTTGAATAAGTAATTACTTTAATAAAATTTGTCAGATACAGGACAGTTCTTGCCGACCACGAAGGTCGAAAACAGAAAAAATAGATAGAAAATCATTTTTAATTTAAATCGCACTTTCATATTCCCCTCCGAAAAATTTTAATGTGGATGTTTGTGCGAAAAAACAATTACGTGAACACTTTTTTGTTGTTTTTAAATCTTATTATTTAATCCACTTGTATGCATTTTTAATTATAAAATTATTGTTCTATTATTAAATTTTGGCAAACCACTACTTAACATTTATATTTTTATTTCACACACATAGCTAATATCATTTTAAAATAAGTTATTTTTAGATACATAGTACTATTATATGTATGTATGTAAAAAATACTTTGCTTAAAGAGTTAAGTGTTATTTCCGTTAAATATAATATAATAGTGGATAAAAACAATTTGACAACTGACCGCCTGAACTATAAACCACAAACTGTAAAAACAAAATTTCAATTAATTCGGTCTAACTTGAAATTAAAATATCCACCATTAATCACTCTATACATTCACTATTTTCTACAATATCTTTTAATTCTGGGTAAATATTTTTTTTTTCGACTAAAAACTACATATATAGAAAATAACTATTACTTAATTATTCACATAAGTACCTACAATATAAGTAAAACATTGATCCCAGTGAGTCTATTTTGATTTGTCTATCTTTTAAGTATCATAGTTAGGGCGAGGGATGTATCTTCAGTTCTCCAAATAAAGAAAAAAACTATATGTTATTGGCGTGCAAAAGGGATGTTGTAATCGTTCCCAGAACACCCTGTTAACTATAAAAAAATTACCTTTAATTTTTTTTTTAATGAATAACAACAATCACAATAATAGTTTCTATAGCTTCTACATAAAATAAGAACCATCTGTATGTATCAGTATTTATACAGTAAGTAGAACTTTCACCTAATATAAAATGTAAAATATTGTCGTCGACAGGAGAGAATATGAGTTGTTTTGAATGTACGTTATGGAAATTTGTAATTATTTTATTTTTAGAGTCCTTTGACAAATCTCATAGAAAAATCTCGTAGAAAAATCTTATTAACATCAAGAAAATCTTTCTGTTATTTTCATAACATTTTTTTCGTTAAACGATTTTTCTTATTTTCAATCTACTAATTTTTTTTTTTTTTTGGAACTATTGTTCCATGTTTTATATACAACAACACCTTTTCTTTCATTTATTAATTGCCTCAATACAAAAAGGCCAGGTAATTTTCTTTCTTTGTATCAGATAATTAGCGACATTGTATAAATTCATTTCATCACATATTCGTAATAAAACCCAACATCGAGATTTAATAGAAATAAAATTTAAATCTTAAATGTTAGTAAATTGGTCAAAAATTAGTTAAAATTTCTCATATTGACAGGAAAGTCAGAACAACTTTAAAAAAAAAAAACATTTATTTTGTAGATTAGTAACCCTCTCACTTTTGGAAAAAATTGTCAAATTTTGTGCAGTTTTTTCAATAAATTTTTGATTTTGTGAAACTCAATTGTCATGTCTCCATTATATTAATTACTCTCCTGGATTTTGGAACGAATATTTTTAAAAGGTATATATTTACAATATTGGTTTTCTTTAAATATAGAGAAATTTCGTTAATAAGTTGGTGTAGGTACTCATACCCAAACCCATGTCTTAAAAGACCATTAATTTCTTTTGAAAAATTTTGATTAAGGGTATATTATTGATTCGGTAACTTTACCATGTTTTGGTTGTTGTGTTTGAACAACCGGTACAATCAAACTTGAGTAAATTTTCCGTCACAGTGCCTTAATTTTAAGCTATAAACTTTATCCCTTTAGATATCCCAAAATGCTCTCAAAATAATTAATTAAAACTAATTAGTTTCGTTCAAGTGACTCACAAAAACAATTAGAAAATTCATGTTGACACGGTGCAAAAAAAGAAAAAGAAAAAAAAACAATTATACTCTCTGCATTTGAAATGTGTATTTTGTTAATTTCATTTAATTTTTACTTCCACTTAGTTTTATGAATTATAAAGGGAAAGTTGTACTATCATATGTTTGGGAAAACAATTTTCCGAGTTAATGCAAAAATATTATGTTTTCTACTCGTTTCAAAAAAATAAAAATACTAGAAATTAAATTTATTTGCATTTGTTCGCTCGCTTACCTCGTATACAAGACAATTCAAGAAGACGTTAAGCTAGAGAGGCTTGAAATTTTGATTTAAAGCGTTTGTTCAAATTTTTAGTTTCCCTATTAAAAGTTGGTATAATCGACCCCTTTTCATAAAAATTTGTGTTTTCTTTCACTAAATGACCAAATTTCAGAAAAATGAATGCAAAAAAGTCTTTAACTTGCTTAATCTCAAATTTTCTTTTATATAGAAGAGAAGGATTTTTTTTCTTTCATTCATTTCTATACATTTGGAATAAATGAAATTAACAAAAAAACTTTTATTTTTGGACTATCGTTAACCTCTTTATAGGATAAAAAATTTTCTTACATCTTTGTATGCAAACAAGAATAGATTGTATTCAGTAAAAACCACTCATCGGTGGAAGTTTTATGTCCTTACTGGCAGCCCTTTTAATAAAAAATATTTGTTCACAATTTTACCGGTACCAACGGTCGGTGTATGAAAATTAAAAAAAACAAAAAATTAGACTGCGCCAATTTAGTTATTTTTAAAATACCAATGTATTTTCAGTTTTCTTTTATGTATAGCTGATATACTCAACCATTTCCATAAAAGATTATTTTGTTGTTTTTATATTGTACCCGTCAATTTGGCATAACATGCTTAATATCAATTTGTATTCATTCTCATTAAATATAAAACAATACACAAAGCATTATTTATTATACCCCACCAAATTCAATTACTCATATTTTGCATGTTCACCAGAAAATTCTTGGCAATCTCATCTGAGTTCTAATTTTACTCCAAAACCAAATACTATACATATGTATAATAAGGAAGAAAGGAAAACGGCACAGGGCGCATATTCCATCAGAAAATGGCACGAACAGAGGCTCTGCGAAAAGCGTCCAAAACAATTCGAACTTATGCAATCGTTAGAAAAGAAAAAAAAAGAAAACAAAAAACAAAAAAAAAATAAATGAAAACGGATGCTGACTTTCCCAACAATAAAACCATTGTGGAAGAGGGAATAATATATATATCTATGTAGGTATGTATTATATAGGTACAGGACTCATGACAAAGTAGTACTACACGATCGTATGTTAGTGCATTTATTAGGGGGTGAGGAGAGTATTAGACGGTTTATATATACATATATTTCTTGTTTTTTTTTTTTTTTTTTGAAGAATTACGTTAGCTGATTTTCTGGTGCTTTTTATATTTTTCTATATATTATTCCATAGTATTTGGATGTTGTTTGTAGGCTTAGGTGACGTAGAAGAGATACAAATATAATACATATTGGGGGATGAACGTTATCCCATATAATATTGTTGTCGAGGAAATGGATTTGCTGTTTGTGCTCTTATTTCGAAGGAATACATAATAAAATTACTTCTTTTTGGCAAATGGAACATTTTTGTTCATCTTTTATAGGTACCGAACTTCAGTTAGCTTTGTGATCCAAAAGTTGAGCTTTTTATGAACAAAAATTAAATTACATATAAGAAAAATCTATAGAGCATTAAGTTACTTAATATTTCAAGGATTGTTTACAATTTTATATTTATAAATTTTAGATGAGAAAATGTTTGAAATGGATGCCGACAACAAACAATTGTTATTCCTTCCATGAGAACTCTCCGTGACTTCTACCTAAATAGATATTGTCCTTGAGATAAATTATCTATATATAAAAATAATTGTCCTTAAATAGTTATATTGTTTGAGATAAATTGTTGAAGATAATTTATTCTGAGGTGCAATTATATTTACTACTCGGTTGTTCGAAAACCGACTTATAAACCCATAAACCGAGAAATTGGTATTATGTCTCTCAAATCTGAGTATAGCTGTCGAGAAAACTTTGTTACCTAACTAAATCTGTTCCTATTGTAATTGTTTAACTAGCTTGCTCAAAATACATAGTCAAAATTTAAGCAACCAGTTGAAATATGTGAAACCATTTCCAAAACATAAACCATTGTGGTTTTACTAAATAGTTGAATTATTATTAGAATAAACATTTCCACAGTTAAATTTTAAATGGCAACAAATATATTGATTCACAAAAAAATAGTGTTCATTATGAGATAAATATAGGTGTTATTTCTGCAATTTATAACATAACACTTACACCTACATATCAGGTACAAATCTTACTTCGATGTAAGGGACTGAGTGCTTATGTTTAGGTACATGTTTCACGCATATACGTTCAATATATTTTTATGTTAGTAGAATTATATTTAACCGACAATTTTCCTTCTATTTACTTTTAAAGAACAATTGATTAAGATAAATTGTTCGGGAACCAGGTACGCATGTGTATTAAAATAGCCAATTTTATCTCAAACTTGCCAGATATCTGTCACTTATTACTAGGCCTATATGTCTATTTTAACAGTGCTTATGATGCGCTCCCAATTGTGTTAAAAGCTTGAAATTAACTGTTCTTGAAAAATTTGGGCTTCCATATTGTAAGTGTTTATTTAAAAAAAAAAAAAAACAATGGATAACTACTACTAATTTTTTTTTTTATTGATAATTCAAAAATTTATAATTTTTTGCTATTAGACCATTCAAAATATAACTAAAAGAAATATCTTTCATTTTCAACAATGCATGACATAACATACCCACTTTTAGCGAGATAAAACTTTTATATGCATAAATTCAGCATACTTAAGTTTAGTATGTGAAAAATTTGACTAAAATACCTTTTAAAGAGCTTTGAATTTTTAGTGAACAACACAATGTAAATACCATAAAGCATAAAATATATGTGGAATGTATTATATTATAATACGAACATTTTCTCTATAAAATGATGTAGCTATATATGGTACGTAATACCTAAATGTATTTTCTTCTACTTAGTTTTTTTTTTTTTTCTCTTTTTCTTTTGGTAACCTTTTTTATTATCTCATCATTTATATTACATGCTGTTTGACGTTTGACTATAAAGTAAATAGTAAATTGATTGCAACAAATATAATTAAAATAAACTAAAGAACTCCCCAGGACTATCCTATAGATATACAATATACAGAAATTATAAACTTTACCCTTGCATTATTGGATCTTCTGGCTCTATGTAAGGAATCTTAATTTGTAAAATTTTATAGGACCAACACCTAACTAAAAAAAACAAACTATTGTACATAAACAAAATTTCTCGACGTTATCAACTAATTGTGAACATAATTTAAAAATCAACTTTGGTTAATTAATATAATGTACATTGAACATATAATTGAAAAAGGACTTGTCATGCTTTGACTTCAGTTAAAGCCATCAAAATTGATTGATTTAAAAAAAAAAAAAAACAAAGTTTTAAAATTGCCAAGAATGTTGTTCAGTATAATGAAAACCGCTTACAAAACATTAATTAATTTACATGACATTTCGACAAAACTTTTACAGCCATAAACTGACTTGTTTCATGCAAAATTTGTGGTTGTGAACGGTGAGTGCAGACATAATTTTCATGTTATGTACATATATGAAAATAAAAAAAGTCGATTACGTTGTATATTTTCACAATATAAAAGCTTTTACATAATGTCAATAGAATGTTGCTCTTTTTTTTTTTGGCAAAACAATGTCCTTGTTTCCACACATATGTATTGGGGGCAACATAACCATACACGAAAAGACGAAATTTTATGTTATTGGTACAGGCAAATTTGGAACCATCAATTAGCAATTGTGTCACATTTTAACTTACATTAGTTGTTCTGAGTGAGGTGTCATTCATTAAAATACCTGAATTGATATTCTGTCCTCACATACGAACTGAAATGTCATTTGCTTCCATGTGTTTTTCTCTTGTTTTTTGTCCAATTTTTCTTTTGTGTTCATTCGACAACGGTTTCATCTTGTGCGAATAGAATGCTAATGGGAATCTTAAAGGATCAGTAGTTAAGGGTACACAGGAATATATCGAAAGACACTATTTGTCCTTTTTTTCATTTTTGGAAAATACTGATGTTTTCTTCTAATACTTTTTTGCACCTACTTTCATTACGAAATTTATGGGGGATGGGTTGGGTCTTGAATAAAGTAGATTCGTAGAGATGAATTTAGCATTTCTTTTAAAAATAATATTAGGAGGAGCAGACGCGGATTCTCAAAATCAAAACCGCGTAGAGAAATTTTCTGTTCTTCTTGGTGAGGGTCAGTATGCCTGGGTTTAAAAATACGCTACCCAATATCTCCCGTGTAGCCAGATCTGAAACCTTACACTTCTCTAGAAAGTGAGATGCCATCTCATTGTCCATGCAACAGAAGTTAGGAAAATGCCGATGAATTTCTTTGTAATAAGACGAGAAGAAAGTCTTTCGATAAAATTCAATGAAAGCAAATAATTGATTTATTTCTTTGGAACATTTACTTAACAAAAAGTGTATATCCTTTTTTACATTTTTTTTTTATAGATTTTATAGATCGAAGTATTTGTAAAATACACACACATACACATCCATAATTTTAAGTTGAACTTTTACCTGCATATTTATTTCTACAAATTTATTACTCGTTGCGGTAACGCTCGAACTTTTAACATATAAATGTACAAAATATATGTACAAATAGTAGATACATACATGTGTATTGTGTATATAGGTATAAAATGTGCTTCTGTGTCAAGTCATATCAGCAAAAAAAAAGCCCATCTTTTCTGGCAACAATTTCAAATAGGTCATATATGTATTAAAATGAAGAAGAAAAAAAAACTCTCTGCCATAATACTACAAGATGCATCGTACATAAAGTAGGTTTCCAAATAATATAATTCTGATGAAAACAATTTAAGTAGCTAGTATTTTATATACTATATATGATATATAACTCCACAATATATGACTTTCAAGTAGAGAATAGAGTTGTCTGGTTATACCTCATTTATGCAAATGTTAACAACATTTATTCTGTTTTTTTTTCTTTCTTTTTTTTTTAGTGTTAAAAAAGCAGGAAAAACTTTTGTGTGTTGATCTTGTGTAAATGTAAGAGGATAAAGTAAGTCTTTTGTTAAATGCATGTACGTTACGGTAGGATTTTACAATAATAACCGTGCATAAAGGGCAATATTATGTCGTTATTGCTTCAAGGAGTTTTTTTTACTTGTTAGAAAACAAAATTATTAGGTGTGATGCTCTCAGAATAAATTTTAAAGCTAGAATAAAGTTTGTAAATGATCACTTTATTATAGTGCTTTAATTTAAAATTGTTCATCATTTAGTTTAATTTAATTTGCCATCATAAAATGTCGATTAAAAATCGTCCTTGTTCCTGTGAACTTGAAGTTGGATCTAATAATTATTTGCTGATCTTCTTTCAAATATTGAGATTTAAAAAAAAAACTCTATACCTACTCTAGTAAAACTTGAGTTAAGTTTGCAATTTAAAGGCAATAGTTAAATTACGAAAGAAGAAATGCAATGATGTAACTAACGATCAAGGAAATTTTAAATTAAAGTTAAGTATTTCGAAAGCAAATTGAAATCCTATTCTGCCTTATTATTGTATGTGTCAAAACCAATATTTTGCAGATTTAATATTTTTGTATTTGTTTTTTCTCATGAAGCATATTTAGTATCAGTAACTATAGATATGTTTTTTTAATATAATATTATTTACTACTTAAAACTTACTTTATTACACATCTACATAAATACATACATACATATATGTACATTTGTACAATATACATATGTACATATTCGTTTTAGAACAGAACACAGAACCCTTATGTAACAACGACATAATATGACCTAATTCTGTGAAAAAATACAAATTGTAAATGCTTCTGTTATATAACCAAAAAAGATATAGAGAAAAACATATTACAAGGATGAGGCATATTGCCTTTTTCCAGACAACTTCAAGTGAACAAAAACATACTACAATATTAGTCTTACGAAAATAACTC
Source organism: Platyura marginata (assembly GCA_026745375.1). Lineage (NCBI taxonomy): Eukaryota > Metazoa > Arthropoda > Insecta > Diptera > Keroplatidae > Platyura > Platyura marginata. Next base: position 10,856 of record JANSTT010016634.1, on the reverse strand, counting down.
CTTTGATTGTATGTATACACCAACTTTACTATCATTATACATGTTTAGAGAGCAAATTTAATGCATATACTTTGGAACATTTTGTTATACTGGGTGAAGCCTGAAGCTTTTGCTGATGATAGGTTCAACCTCCTTAAATTGTTACTGGAACATAATTGGATTGGTGAATGGTAAAAGCACTTTTTACGTCTTCTTGGTTCATGGATTTTGTAAGTAAATTGTCCATTAGACTTTGCTTATGGAAATTAGAGCAACATTTCTATCCAATTAGACATTTTGAAAGTGTTTTTAATTGAGCTGAACTAAAAAATTATAATAATAGGAAATATGTATGTATGTATGTACACTACACCATACCATGTATACTCATCATAAATAGTTTTGCTTAAAATTGAATTAGTTAATTAGGACTCTGTACACTAGAAAAATGAAAATGCCATTGGTTTATTTTGTAAGGTCGAACTTGTGTTGAACTTTTTTGAGATAATCTCAATCCCTAAACTGTTGGTTTGTATGATAATGTGGAGTTTTTGGTAGCAGCTTTCTTTCAGATCACGCTCATTGAGTAGCTAGAATTAGGTATTTAGACGTAGTTTGATCTTGTTATGTAGGTAATTGATTAAAAACAGGTTAGACTAAAATTAAAAATTTTGAAAAAAAAAACATTTTTCCTATACTAAGCATAGAGAATTTTCAAAAATAACGATTTTTTTTTTATTTCCTACAACTTTTTTGAAAATTGTTTTTCTATAGGAGAGACGAAATATTTTGAAAAAACTAATTATATTTTCAAAAAAAAACATTAATAACCCAATTTTTTAAGACCCGATATTTCAATAGTTTCAATAGCAACAAAGTTTATTTTCCACCCAAAAACAACAATATTTACATATATTCGATCAGGTCTAACGCTAACCCCTACGTATTTTTTACCCATCCTAGGAAAAAATAACCCCAAAAATTTGTATCTACATATAAATGATGTTCATAACATTTGTGTGGATTCTTTGTGGAACAGGGTGGGTGAATAAATACCATTTATATTAATTAGAAAAACATTTATTTAAATTAATATTTGAATACTATATGTTTATAACATTTGTATGGATTCTCTCCTGAATAGTAAAACCATACATTTTCGTTGATTTATTATAGCTTAATAGTAAGCGGTAAAATGTATTTTAAATCAATTTCTAATATAAAAGAGATAATTGTAGGTTAATTATCATGAAAAGTGTCACTGACCTATCTGTAGATGTACTTCGTACGTAAATATGTTGTGTCTCTGGTGAATAACCTATAAACATAAATTGTATAAGTACATATATATGTACACATATTAAATTTAATTATAACACATACATACTTACCTACCTATGTATGTATCTCTTTGAAATCATTTGAATAATCTCAATGTTTCCGCAATCGAAGAGCACATCCGTACAACATTTTCCTTAATATATTTCCATATGTAGTAGATATAATTTAGCAGATATGTACATATGTAGATATTTTAATCATTTTATGATGTAGGAATTGATGTAATTTGCCAAAGGATCCGTTTTAAGTAGACAAGAGACATTGCAAAGGACATTTAAATATACTATTTGGAATGTATATCAATAGATAGATATGGCAACTATGTCTAAGTTCAATTAAATTGTCATGGTAATAGTTTCTTAATTGATCTCAATACTACGAGTATATATAAAAAAATTCAATAAATAGCTATACTTAGGTATATGAGCCATTCTCCTTTATATACGTACGTCTCTGCAGTTTCCTGAGGATTCTTTGAAATTAATTAACGAGACGTTTTCAATTTTATTTACATTTTTTTTTTCCTAATTGAACGAAGTACATATTCATAAATTATTAAGAGAGAAAAAAAATGTAGGACAAGCAGCCCAGCTGTATATAATATATGTATATATACTGCAGGATAATTTATCCTAGAAAAGGACTCTCTCTTTCTCTCTATATATGTGGATGTATGTAGTTTAACTTTTAAACTTTTAAAGAGAGAAAAAATATTTTGGTGTACATTTTCTTAAACATTAAAAACTTCATGGCAATTCACATTAAGCCAATCCTTTTACGAAAAAGTTTATGTTCCAAAGCAAACGGAGAAAAGCAAAAAAAAAAAGAAAAATCCAGGAAGTGCTTTAACAAAAAAAAGGAGGGGAAAGGCAAATGGTGGCGAAATCTTCTACATCTAGAGGTAATGTCTTATATCATCGTATCAAAATTATTATCAACGACGTGTAAATACATTTCAAAAAACGAATAAAAAAGAAGAATCTGACAAAGAATTTTATATATGTATTTTTTTTTACTATATTGGGCTAGCACTGTGTTTTAGATTTCAATCTATCTTTATATATAGTTACATGAGATGTATGTGAAATTGTGAAATTCAAGCAAATGGAGCAAATTGCATTGCGGATGTTTGAATATTAAATTATGGGTGAACTTTGGTGTACACGACACGGTGGAAGTTAAACTTCAATGATTGAATTGAATGTTTGCTCAGTGACTGTTTTAGAAGGAAATTGGGGGTATGTTTATTTAAAATTTTATGTATGATAATAACGTAGGATTACGGAGAAAACAGAAATAAATCGCTCTTGAAAATGATGGTACTTTTCGAGTAAAAGTAAATTTCTAAATTTATGTTATTAAATGTCCTTTATGATATGGTTTAAGAGATCTTTATGTATAAATTGGCTTGCTATGTAGAATTTTATTAAATTTTCCTTATTAAATCATATTTAGGTACACAAGGCCCTTATAGGGCTTGTTTCTGTATCGATAACTTAAAAATACGGTGAGCTAGAGACTTTAAAGTTTAACTATTGGTTTTTTTTTTTTTTTGTGAACAAGCTGCTTAGTTTTGTAAATGGACAAAATTGCCTCACCCCCTCTATGCCCTCCATACAATATTTATGTATATTTTTTTGAGCTAAATTTTTATTAAAAAATGTAGGACCTTCCATACAAAATTACTTGTTTTCTCAAAATTTCTGTGTGAAATCTATATATGTCGGTAGAATTTTTTATATATTTTTTTAATTATAAGACCTATGAGAATAATGGTGACTAATGACATTATCAGGGTATTTGATTTTAAAGTGCAAATCCACAAGATATCACAGTATGCATTAATGCAAGCAAAATTTTCGGCTGCACACCTGTTATGCATTTTTTTTCTCTTAACAATAAATTAATTGTTGGAAAATTCACTGCAGTTATCCACTTTTCAAAAAAACTTTTTAATTAGCATCAATTTTTCCTCTTAAGCTATGTTCTTTTTAAATGTAAATTTTGCGATCGATTAATTTCCTTTCAAAGAATTTAATACAATTTTGTTTGGGTAGTTAATTAGATGCCTGGTAAACTGAGGTGGCTCCAACCATTTGTTTTCAATAACCTGGCGATGACGCATGAAAATTGATCTGAATAATATATAATTACATAGTCCCTTTAACTTTAAGGGAAATTTTCTTAAATAAATAAATCATTTTTATTGGTTTTATGAAGGTTTTTTTTTTGTTGTTGGTCCTTTTGGGATTCGGTTTAGATATATTTATAAGTTTTAGGAGCCCAGCCTTCCAACCATAGCATTATTATAATATGCGTAAATTTAAATACAATTCTGTTCTGTTTAGTTTACGGAAAGTAAGGATTTGACTGTAATTACACATTATGGTTTAGGTGTTGGGATAGCCCCAAAAAAAAAGGCTGTTATAAGCAAGACCCAGACTTCTTTTACTGATAGGTTAATGTACAATGTACATTTGAAGATGGAAAATATTAAAATCGTAATTTCATCTTTTATTGAATTTTTTTTTTTGTAGAATAATCAAAACTTCTTTCATAAAATATTAATAGACAATCCTTAAATTACCGCCAATAACCTAAAGAATTTATTTAAATTAGGTAATTTTTTTAATCGTAAGTTGTTTATTATTATGTTAAAAAGGACCTATGTCATAAATTTAATAAAGAATTCGATCAAGGTGGACATTTTTAAGTTCAAGTTAATTTTCCACTTTGTGCAAGTCATTGACATTTCTATCGCAACTATGTGAACTTGGCAAATTATTTTTTTTTTGTGATGATATTCATTTAACACACTACCACACAGTATAATGCATAGACTGACAAGGTAATAAATCAGAATCATTATCTCTACGCTTAGAAGATAGTGAGGTCTGTAGCTTTCGTGTAAAGAAGTAGATCTGATTTTTTGTACAAATTAAATTCAACAAGATTATTTAAATCTCACCGAACAATTGGCTGTAGATTATTTGTCACACACTCCACCTACAGCTTATTTTACGGAATTCACAGCGAAAGAATTCGGCCAAGAATCTATATGGAAAAGGAAGATAAAATGGTGCCATCATCGTTGTGTAACTATAGTGATGTATAAATCTTTGATGAAAATAAGAAACAATGTCAACACACTGAACCCTGTAGAATGGCGGAATTAATTGAATGTCTGGCTTGACGTAATGATACCAGAAAAATAAGGATGGACGCTTTTTGGGCGAAATTATCTTGGAATTTAAATATGTCTGCTATTAGTCAGTGGATAGGTACTTTTATTCATAGAGAAATTTTCTTAATTATAACAGGCACAATTTCCCTAATTTTAATACATAACTTGACTTGAAAATTTATATTCATTGCCAAACTAATTAATTCTAAGTAGGTATAGGTGTACCTGTTAATGGTATATATGTATGTACCTCTACATACTTATATATATATATAATCTATTTACATAAATTGTTAGATATTTATTCTTGATATGTATACCTACATCTTTTACCATTATTTACTTTCGATATTGAAAAAGGATCAAAATTTGCCAATTATTTCCATTAGCATTCACAATATTGGGTATGTATTATATTAGGCATACACAGTTTTATATATTACTTTGACATAAATATGTAGTCCTTGGTTAATGTGATACTTCCAACAATACAAACAAATTCTGTTAAAGTAAGATTAGTTTTGTGTGTGTTTTTTTTTAATTTGTTTCTATCATAAATTGTTCTCCTTTTGATCCGTAAGATTAATTATGACGCATTTAGCTTGTTATCTAATTTTTGATTCTCTCATGAGTATGACACTATGGTGCACGTATATTATTACAAAAAATATGCTTCATTACTACAAAATGTACAAATCCATATATGCAATACTGTATAGACAATAATAGATATTTTCGTATTCTTCTTAGATATTCCTTACGCTAAGCCCTTTATCTTGAATACAACAGAAATGGTTGAAACCTTTTCCTTTATTTGTATCGTTAATAATTCAAAATTATAGTCAAACAATTTATTAATTATAATTGTCCAAAGTGTGCTTTTGGATGAACCTTGATTTCATATTTTATACACCAACATTTATGAATTTACTCCATCCCGTAGGTATCTTCCGTATAACTAAATAATAAACAGTGCAAGGCAGTTGACATTTTATATCATGAAAATGTTTGATGATGGAAATGTTTGATGATGGGAGAGGGAGGGGGGGTGTGTTGTATGGGAGTAAAAAACGATATATAGGAATAGTGGATGGAAATATCATATTTCACCTTAAAAGCCAAAAAGTGTTCAATTGCGTAGCGTTAGAAGAAGAAAGACGATAGACTTTAACTTATTATAAATATTACTCATATATAGTAGTGTGGTGAAAATGTTGTACATTTTCATTTCAATTTTTCAAAAGTAATAATATATTTATATATTCATGGATATGATAAACATCAGTGTGAATATGTTAAGGTATACACTACATACATGCATACATATACGATGAGATCATATAATCTATATAGATATACCTACATATAAGAAGAAATAAATTGTTTAGCTATTATGTATATGTATATATGTATGTAGAGAGACGGAATTTAGGATCATGTTCTGGGTAATCAACAAATTTGTCGAATAGAATGAAAGGCATAATAATAAGCATAATATATTTTATTGCTATTGGTGGTATATAGTATATATGCCTACTCATTTTCCCTAACGTTATACATTTTTAAAAATTTAATTTAATTAGCAAATTGAGGAATATAAAAATATTAATAACTTAATCGAATTCATATAAATTAAGAATTGTTTAAAAAACTAAACTAAAATTAAAAAATAGTAATGTTTTAAACTCATTTAGTGGATGCAGACCAGCAATTGGACAGCTGAACTTCTTCTAAACGCTATCTCCTTTTTATTTTACATTCATACGATCTTTTTACCGCACCATTTAGTAGAACGATTTGGATCACGTGTCGTTTATTGACAAGCACCCAAAATAAATGTAAAACAATTGCAAATAACTGTTTTAGTATCTCCAAAGATATTGGACTATCTACATATTATATTGTTTTTGTTTTTCTCTATGACAAAAGGTAAGGAAAATCTAAAGATGATAAAATTAAAGTTAAATTATAATTCAGCAAACAATATTTCTATGGTGCGCGTTCACTAAAAAAATACTACGCATCGAGCTTTTATATATAAGTACATTTTTTTTGTTATATCATCCGTGTGCCATTTTCGTCTTTCGACTAGTCGATATGTCTTATGTGATGGTGGTCGTCTTAATATTGCACATTGGTTATACATCGGTTTCACAATATTTTATTGTCGCTTAACTATGGGCGCCGCATGAATTTTTTTTCCCAAAAGGGAGCAACTTTAAATTACTCTGAATACTGAATTGAAAAATGGAAAACATTGTGAACGGAAGGAACGACATTTTTGTGTGAATTTTTGTTATTATGACGGATTGAGGCTCCGGACCGAATCCACTAGAGACGAATAATGGACGACGCCAAGATCTGCAATATTCTAAGAATGCCAAAATTTGCAATATTCTTTAGCGAATTTTTAATGATAAATATTTCAGGTTTGTTTACACGTCAGTAAAATATATTAAATCTAAATATTCGATGAGAACCTAAAATCTTAAGTTAAAGAATAGCTCGGGGTCACTAATTATTAAGTCGATATGTCATTTTTAAAGTTTTTAAAATATGTATCAATATTTTAAGTAATTCAAAAATGATTTAATGAAAAGAAAACATTATTTAAAAATTAATAATATTTTATTATCTACTTAATATACATTTACAAATTAAACATTTAAAAATAAATTATGCGATGTAATGGCAGCAGTTTTTTGTTTTTTTTTTTGTTTATTTATTTTCTATTAATTTGAATTGATGGCAATGTAAATTCAAACAAAAAGCACATTTCATTGATTTTAAATGTATTTTATTTTAACCAAATTTTAATGAACGCTTAAATCAATAAAATTCTGTAAAACCAAATTAATAGATTTACATGAATCGGAGGGGCTTACAGATTTTTTCAATAATCAAATTTGTATTTATGTAGGTAGGTGGCGAATGCTGTAGCCGTATTGTGTATGTATTTGTATATAAACCTTCAGCAATTTAATTGAAAAAATAATAATTGAGAAAAATATGATATAAAAATGTTTTTAACTTTTCTATATTAATTCTTTTTTGTACATTTTGTGTTTTTTTTTAAATTTTTTTTGCGTACTATAACTAATTTTTAAGTACAAATATGAATTGAATAAGTACTTTTTGCATTTCTTTTTCAGATTTTTATTTTTTTGTGGAATGCAAATTTGTTATTTATTTGGCTTTTTTTTTTTTTTTTACAATTATGATATATAGATATTTATTCAACTCTATTCATCTAAACGAAAGCTCTTTTTACTACTAAGTACATGATTTGAATTGCTCGTCGCATATTTAAATAAAACATGGGATTATCGAGAATCAATTCATTTTGGTTATTTTTTTTTGTTATTAATTTTTAAAGAGGATGTGCTTTGATTTAGATGAAGTGAGCCGATTAAATTCTGTTTTTATTTTTTTTAATTGAGGTAATACATTCTTCATAATAATTTTTTCTTTTATTTATTTTTACAAATTCCTTAAACACAGCGCGATATGTAAATTCGATTTTTTTTTTTAAAAGAGCTGTTTTTTTTTATTTTGTGTCTCTTTTATGTATTGCAATTTATTTAAAATTTATTTAGCTACAGATGGTATGTAGTTGCTTTTCAAATGATGTGATACTTAAAAATTGCACAATTTTACATTTAACGCTTTCTTCGCACATTTTCATAATTCTTTGTTTTTATTTAATTTTTATTTATTTTTTTTTTTAAATAATACCAATTTTAATTAGTAATTTAATTCGATACATATATTTTGATTTGATTTTAAACAAACAAAATATAGTGTAGATGTGGATAAACTGTTGGTGTCCATATTTGATGTTCGTAAATAATTTGCTGAGCATGGACACCAACAAATCTATATTACTCTTTTATATCTAAGTGTTCTATGTTGGTAGCGATTTCGTCGACATGTTGTGTTGATTGTAAATTTGCACTGGTGCTAGGCGCATCTGGTTTGGCAGTGCTTTTTCTTCTACGGACATGAGGTTGGGGATTTTCCTGCAAATTTTATTGTACATCGTTAAAAATATTCTTAAATTTAAAAATCTTAAAAAAAAAACTGTCAGCAGTCGGTCTGCCTTTTAAACTGTCCGTCATTACTCTAACTCTTATTTTGTATAGTTCATTTAGAAAATCTCACTAACTGAACTAACGGAATCATAATATTTGATATCTCAATGCCCATAGTAATCTATATTTTTATTTATTGTTGGATTTGAAGACCTCTGACCACTTCCTTAACTGTCAAGATATTTTCATAAATTGTCTCTAGTTGTATGTGAAAACTAACTAATACTCCCCCTCTGTAATTAACCAACTAATAAACATACGAGTCTTGGCTACAACAATTTATAGAAAATCTAATTTTATCTATATCTTAAACCATTGACGTATACATTAATTCATGATAAATTTCATTCTGCAAAAAATTTCAGTTTTCATAAATTTTCTGTAGCTAAGATTCAAACTTTTAGAGAAAATCAATATCAGTATGGGTTAAAGCACATTGTATAGAGGAGAGCTTAATACATTGACTGAAGCTTTGAAAAATATATTATAGAAAATTTATAGGTTAACGTACTAAAATACGTACCTTTGAAGGGATTTATTAAAAATATACAGGTAACCCTAATATAACGCGGTACTTCTATAACGCATTTTCGATACAACGCGGTTTTAAAATTTATTCACTTCAAATATTCTTTAAAATAGAATACGAAGCTCTATACTAAATCTAGCCATGTTTTCATGGGCTGCGTTGAGTTGAATTAATTGAAAACTATTCAAACTCAACTGAAATTTGAACATTTTTTTATAATTTGGAACGTAACCCTTATTTTTCTATGAGTTCCTTGTCTCGTATAACGCGATTAATATAACCCGTATGTCAAAAGTAATTATGCAAAATACCTACCTCTCTAAGTGGACAATCGGCCATTAAATGGCTTTCACTTTTGCATTGATGACATCTCTTTGGTTGTGGTGGCTGCGTACATTTTGATGCTAAATGATTTTGAAATTCACCGCAATTGTAACATCTACAATTTTAAATACACACGAAAATAACAATAGATGCAATGATACAACAACAATGTACCTACCTCATTTTTCGATATTTTCTTTTAACTGTTTGCCGTACATCAATCCCACGACAATTTTCACCATTTGGTCCAGTTACTCTAATCGCCTCTAATCCTTTATCTGTTTCTTTGCATTCAATTTCAACCATTTCGGCTACGTTGAGTTGTCGAAATCCCTCCATTTTTAATATACTCTTAAAAAAAAAGTAGAAGAAAGTTGTATGCTAATTAGACAATTTCCCATCCCTTATTTTGCCAACATGTTTTTTTTTTCTTTGATCCAACAGAGAAAGTTAAAAATTTTAAATTGATCTTTTTGTAATTTTTTTTTTTATAAAAAAATTTTCACACATAAATCACATGAATACAAGCTTGGTTAGTTAAGTGTAATGTATAATGTTAATCCCTCTTTTAAATGAGTGAAATAAAAAAAATAAAAAAAACAGGGAATGCAATACACACCCCATTTTAAATAATTTTAATATCCAACAGGTTAATCATGAGATTATTGGTGAAAGTAACTCTATCGAAATTGTAAATTGTAAGATTTGACGACTCACCTGATGAACAAATACATCTTGTCCACTATCATCTAGTGTCACGAATCCCCATCCTTTTAGGCCATTGAACCATTTACATTTTCCTGTTTTTATTCCGTCTGTTCTATGACTTTCACTGGCTGCAAGGAGAAAAAAATTTCTATTAATTTGTGGAAATCTAAATAATGTCAGTTAAACGTAAAAATGTTTACGTCCTCTTTTTGTTTTTTTAGTACAAAATTCGAAATTATGTCGGCGGATTTTTAAGATTGTTTAATAAATGAAAGGATATCCAATAAAAAGAAAGCTAACAAATCAATTCCATCACCATCTCTCCATAAAACGTCACTAATATTTAACAAATTATTTAATCTTTATTTTGCTAAAAAATTGTAGGCTTCTATAATTTGATCCTGTAAGTTTAGAATCTTGTATGTCTAAAATTCTTGTATGTGATTAAAATATTGGAAAATGTCCACCTAAGTCAGCCTATATATGTATGTATGCAGGACGTCTTATGAAATTGTAATATAAAAATGTTTAGAATGAGTTAAAAACTAATTAGGATGAGTTAAAAAAAATGTGCAAAACTAACATCGTTGGAGCGGGAGGTCCCGGGTTCAAGTCCAGAAACCAGTTTTTCTCTGGTGTGTTGACTTTAATCTGTGGCCGGGTGGTTAGATTGCACTTAAAAAAACAGTCTAGAAATTGC
>JANSTT010016633.1:0-20764 GCA_026745375.1 Platyura marginata | reverse complement strand
CGCGAAAAAAATTTTCAAATTTTCCACATGAAACCAATGCTTCCCTTTTATATTTCATATACAGTACGGAAGCAAAAATAATGGATAATAGAAAAAAAAATATAATAATTGTAGTGACCTTAGCTGGCTTAAGTGAAATAAACAGTAATGTTTTTTCAATTTAAATTAAATTTAAATAAATAATAAATTAATTAATTAATACTTAATAATTAATAAATTAATAAATAAATTTAAATCTAAACGAAACTGATTCGCAGGTGTTTGCGACAAAGCAAACGCTTTCCTTTCTTCGTACTTTGCCTTTACACACAAATTCTTTACCGCGCGAAAGAGTCCACGTCTCATAATCGCGTAGGAAAGAATGTGCGTGTAAGGTCCCTAATGTTACAATTACTTTAAAATTGGCATTTCTTATGAAAATTATATGAAAAAGCTTTTATTTTTTGTGTTGAATAATAAGGCGCTACTAATTTATACCAACCGTTAATTCTTTTAGGAGCCACCATCTTTTAAGTGGCCCACACTAAGTTGATTTTAAGTTATTACAGGGAATTGAAAAGTAGCCAATAAAACAAAAGTTTATTATGTTGATTAATTGTTATATTAATATTAAAAAAATTTATTACATTTTAGCGGTAAAAGCTAAGTTTTTAATATATTGTAAATTTAAGTAAATGTTTTGTTCCTTATAAATAAATAAATAAATTATAAAATCTAATAAATTTCTCAACTCTTTTTCATTTCTTTTTAATATCTTAGATTGTCTTTCATCTGAAAATTAACTAACTAAATTTTGTAAATGTCTACCACTGATATGTATTGTTTCATTCTTCGTCTTGTTCGGTTAGTTTGGTCAAGGAATAATACCTATATCAGTGTTGTAAAACACGGGCTAAGTCAGATTGGATTTATGTCATCTATGGCGAGTGGGGGGACGCAGCCTTATGTACGTAGAATTGTTTTATGTAGAATTGTAGATAGGTTTTTTTATGAAAAGTTGCATTCGTACACGTCTTGTACTTCGTACGTTCGTATATTGTTTCTACCGTCCGCCTTTGGTTCGTACTGGTACTGGTTCTGAATTGTTGGTTTATTTTTCGTACTTTTTGTTTATTATTCGTAATATTCGTGTATATACTACTGTATTGTTCGTATGGTATGTATATTGTTCGTGCATTGTTCTTAAGGTTCGCATATTGTTTGTGTTCTGTACGTATGGTATTTACGTTTATATCATTCAAATCGTTTTACATTGCATTATCATGTAGTAAATTGTAAATGTACGTAGGTATGTAAGTATGGATATGTTTTGAAAGTTATTTTTGAATATGAAGCCCAAATTTAATTGATCTATTAATTTTTCTGTGTCAATATTTTTGACTAAATATCTAATTAAGTATATATGTCTGTCTGTCTTTTATATGTTCCGTTTGTTAAATAATTTGAATAGTAATTAGTTTTTCTTTCTGTTGTAGGTACGGTGTGCAGTTTTTCCGATAAATTTGTTTGACACATGTGTTCGCTTCCATTCAAATTGTTGTCTTATTAAATAGTCAGTTCTACACGTCCTCTGTCTGAATAATTGTTCGTTTGTATATTGTCTTTTTGTGTGTTGCCTTTGTCCACTCAGAGTCGTTTTTTAAGTAATTATTTTATTGTATTCTTATGTTAATTATTGTAATATTTTTTCTCATGGAAGAACTGAGAATAGCTGTTGTCCTTGTCAATGTTGTGTCCCTATCTTGTCTGTTCTTGTATGTTTGTAAGTCATTTGAAACAAATAAAAATAGAAATTGTTTTGATACTTTTTTGTTAAATGTTTTGACTATTTTTTATGCAATCAATGTTTTGGCTTTTAATTTTAATTTTTTAATTTAAAAAGTGGTTTGAAATCATAGATTTCTGAGAAATGAATGTCAATTTTATATGTGGTCTATTATACTTAAAATCATAACTAATTAAGTTGGGGAAAGCATTGCATAACCATTTTTTCAACTTCAATGTATTCCTTGGGTAGTTTTATATTCTTCTTAAAAGTCTTTGTTTATTGTTATCAAAATTGAAGTGTTAGAAGCCACAGTATAAATTTTTTAATTATAATATTTTTGAGCCCATCAGGTAACTAATATTTTATTTTTATTTTTTGACTTAATGAGAATAATAAATATGAACTAAAAAAAAATACTAGCTAAGAAAATGTCATGCCATTACTCACCTCTCTGGTTTGGTTAGAACTACCAATGGAGCAAATGATGGTTGTAACGCTTTAGTTGCCCGTTTTTGAATATTTAAAATTGTGTCACTGTTACTGGTATGCGATTCTTTAGAATCTAACTCAAAAGTGCATGATTTATCATCTGAACAGTCTAAGGGATTAGATTTTAGTAAAATTATTGGTTCGTTTAATTGTGATAGTCCTTGAGGTTTTATAGTGTCTGTCAGTTTATCATTTGTTGTAGGAAGCGATTTAGTGTTGGTTGACTTAAGTAATGTTTTAGTCATGGCGTCAGTGTTTTCGTTTGATTGGTCTAAATTATGATTTGTCGGTAATTCGTTATGCTCTGATAATATATCAGAAACATGATGTCTAGATTGTGTATTTTTTACCAGTTTAAAAAATGTTTCAATTTTTGAAAGACTAGGCATAATAAAGTCGTCTAGTTCTTTGCTTTGATTCGTCTTCGTTAGGTGGTCTTGTTTAGTCTTATGGTCTAATGACATATATTCAGGTCTTAAGTATCCGTCTTCATCAAATGTCGATGTTTTCATACTATCATTGTCCGCATTGTAGTCAGAATTTCGGATCGGTCTGTAAGTAGTCATGTCATAGTCAACAAGGTCATGTTGAAATTTTGCCTCTTTTAAGGCAGGAGTATCAATATGAAATACGTCCTGTTGTCGGGAATATTCAAAATTGGTCTGTTGTGTTGAGGAACCAGTAAAAAAGTCCGTAAAAGTAGTGACAAATTTGTGAATAACATTCGTAGGACTATACGGACTATATGATGGGGAATATGGAATATTTAAGGGAGTATTTTGATTAATTCCAGGGTCGCCTTGATTAGCAGAGATAAAATACGTCATAGGTTTAAGTGTTGTCTTGTCGTTTATTGGTCGATTTGCTACAATTGGATAAAATGTCAAAATATCCGGTTTTTTTGTGGTTGTCTTATCCCATCCGTCAAAATCGTCCAAGTAAACTACATGAGGTTTATTATTGTATGTTCCTTCGTATTGATGTTGTATGTTCGTATCATAGCTGAACGGTGTCGAATATTTGTTTGGCTGATAATAGTTAGTCGTGGTCTCAAAGTCATCTAAGTACAATAAAGGGTGAACAACAGGATTATTTGATGGTATAATATCGTTATTTTGACCATAGTTGTCTGTCTGTGGTCGTATTGGACTATTTCCAATTAATCCATAGCCTTGGTCTGATTGTGGTTGTGGCCATGTTGGATACATTGGTCTAATTGGAACGCTATTGCTATAATGATGATTTGGAGAATTAGGTCGTATGGTTTGTGGTTTTATTGGAATGTCATTTGCCGGTCTATAGGCTTGATCGTGTTGTAGATATTGAGGCCGATGTGGTGAATCACTTTGGCCACCATAATTATTATTTGAATTTGGTCGAATTTGATTGAAATTGTTGGTTTGATCGAATTGTGGTCGTACGTTATTATTGTTGTTTAGTGTGAATATAGAATTACTATATTGTTCATAGCCATGTGGGATATTTAACTGTGCCGTTTTAGTATTATTGTGATGTGGTTGTGGTTTTTGAGCAAATTTATAGTCAGGTTGTGGTGCGTCTGGTATTGGTATTTCGTCAAAACTATTGTCATGATAAGTCGTTGGTGGTTTTGTATTTTTTTTCTTGTTGGGTCTGATGTTAATTTCAATATCGTACGAGCTTGTATTAGGCGTATATATAATAAGGTGTTTATTGGTGTTTGTGTTGACCGTGTTAGTCTTAAGTTTACTTAAAGTATTTTTGTCAGTTTTTTTTAAATTGTCGTCATTAGATTTGATTGCAGTTTGGTCAGTACTTGTATGGCCTGTAGTGTGTCTTTGTTTATTTATCTCTCTTTTTCGTTGTAGTCTTTGTTTTGGTCTTCTGGTCACTATTATAGTATTTCTCGGTTTAGTTGATGTTTTTTTATTGCTGATTGGACTATTAGTTGTTGAGCCTGGTTGGACTCCATTAATTTCCGTTATTTTGTCATGTACAGTTAGTGGTCTTTGTTTTAAATTGTTACTATTTGTCGTAAAGTCAAGTTTATTACTCAAAAACGTCCCATTGACAATAAGTCGATCGATACCCGACAAATCATGTGTCACTTTTAACGGTTCATGGATACCAGTTGCTCCATTTGGTATAAAATCCACTTTGTCAACAACCGAATGTTCCGGTTCTCTTGGAATTGAAAATGGTACTTGTGGATGTTTTTGTTTGTTATCAAGAGCTTCTCTTGTGACCAGTTGTTGATTTTTCAAAAATGGATCTTTCTCCAACCATGGTATTAGATCAATTGGTGCCAAGCTACCAAAACCACAGGGACGACGTTCATTCTGTGGTAAATCATGTGGCAAAAATATGTGTGGTTGTAGTGTTCCGCCGCCAATGGAACGACACATTAATTGGGCCAGAGAAACTTGCCGTATTGATTGTAGCTGTGCCGGTGTAAAAGATGATTCAAATCCATCATTTTCATACCAAAAACGATCACTTTTTCGTAAGTTACTAAATTGCTGTGCTATTATACAGGCAAACGTAGGACCCACTAAACCACCAGCAACTGGTCGTTCAGCTAAGCCGGCCACAAAAAGGTCTATATCATCAACATTTCTATATCCTAATTTAATGCGTTTAGCCGATTTTGGACCAACAATTTTTTCCAAATCCGACCAGTTTCGCATTGGCCGAAGACCGCACGGTTGTCGCCACTGTGTATAAGAGGGTAGACCATGATCACGTCCTCGTTGAATATTAATAGCTGCGAGATCCAGTCCAAATGGGAAGGCTGTAAATCAATTGATAATTAGTACCTGTTAATATGGTAAGAAAGGTTCTGTTATATACATCCTGATTGGAATAAATGGTTGGTTAGCTCAGCAGTAATAAATTCATCTCGTTTCTGTGACCTTTGTATTGCTAATCCTCTTAGTAGCCTATGGAGAGATCCTGGACCACCGATGTCACCTCTTGATAGTTCTTCATGAAGAGTTACATCTAGTTATAAATGAATGAAATAAAAACACCTTCAGATAATAAGCAATTTATTTATTACTGTTATCAAGAAATTGATGATTCTGATTGCTTCTCATATATGACGTCTGAATAAGAGAATGACCAAATCTAAAAGCAGCTGCAGAAAAAGAATTTGCAACACCTGGATTAACTTTAGGATTATATTTCTGGAAATACCCATTTGTTTCCAATTCCAACTCAAACGATTTACTAACATCTCTGCCAAGAACCAGTGGCAAAAATTCTCTATAAGTTATATGCTGAACCATTGCGCCGATAATTCGTCTAGCTTCTTGATACACTTTTTCATCACTCCAATGTGGATTTAATATTGCCAATTCACTAGCAACCCGATTATGCTCGGTTACCATAACATGATGAATTGCCAATAGACCAGGTTGTTCACCACTTCTTGGATCACCCGGTCGAATGCATTGATTGGCAAGTGCTCCACGAAGACAAACATCTTCTTTTGGTGGGCCACGACCAAACAATAGCATACCATTTTGAAAAATTCTTGCATTGTCCGATGTTCTAGCATTACTTGAGTAAATTGGGGATGCATCCAAAAATGATGTTACTTGATTGGTTTGTTCTCTCCACGATAATGTACAGTCGGGCCGTTGAGCTGGTGCAGAGCGTAGAAATTCAAGACAATCGACATTAACCGAAGCTAACCATGGATCGTCTTCTGGTACTTTTATGGGTGCGCAAAATGGGTGATTTTCGGTAACACCACAGCAACGAGGTACGGAACCATTAAAACTTCTAAAAAAAAAAAATTAATTTAAATCAAACGTTCTTAATTTCTGTTTTATCCTGATTTTATTATTGGAACGGTCAATAATCAAAACAAAACTTTTTGAATATTTTATTTGAGCAGACAAGTTTAGTAACATATGGCAATACATTCCATTTGATGATACAATGAACAACAAAAAAACATGTTCTACTTTTGATATCATTAAGCAACGTTCCGAAAGGGATGTTTGCACGCAACGTCTTATCCTTATCAAAGTAAATTCACTTGAGAAGGAAGATTATAAAACGAAAACAAACTGCAGCTATATGACAAACCAATAGCTTAAAGATGTAGGGAATTATATTGTAAAAGAGGCATGCATAAAGGATGTAATGAGTGACATAAGAAAATGGCGAAAGGCAGAAACTGCGCAAATAGATAAACATTCACATATTTGTGAATATGCTGTACTTATGAAAGGAAAAAATTCCTCATTTTTTATGAAAATTTTGATCTTGATTGCAATATAAAAGTCTTACCTTGGCTGTGCCGTTGACGTTAAATCATGATCGATAAATTGTCCCCATTGTGCCAGCATTAATGTTACGGGTGCATCTTCATTCTTCGAACCATGCACCAATAAACTAATAAATCGAGCTGATAGCAATGGATCACCAGTCACCGAACGTCGAATCGATTCAATACCATCCGAATAGGCTGGTGCAAGAAATCGATGAAATGGCATTTGCGCAGAACCCCATCGTGGATTTCGAGCATTATTACATGTACCATCATGGGTACGATATCGCTGACTTGCCGGCGGGCATCTAGGTGGTTCTCGTGGCGGACAGAGACCTTCAAGTTTTGTTTTCCGTAGCGATATTTTTGGTGGAGCTTGACGACCAAGTTGTGAAAAATTCCATTTTTGACTATATTTTTCAAATTAAAACAAAACCCAAACTATTATTAAAAGGCATAATATTAAATTTCACTATTATATTTTTATTATTGTTGTTGAAAATAAAAGTAAAAAAATAAAACACTTTCTCAACACAACATCAACAATAAATTAATAATTAAGGTCACTTTTACTAACATTTATTTCCGAGTAGTTTAATGCATTTCCGGCATGGAACAATGAGATGTCACAACTTTTATTTTCATTCATTTTTGTTTTTTTTTATCTAAACTAAACAAACTTAAATATTTTTTAAGAAAAGTAAAATTTTATAACCCAATGTGATCTTTAGTGTGGTTTGTATTAAAGTGAGGTGCTTTGGATACTATTGCAACTATTTATAAAAAGAGAAAGTGGAAGCCCCGAGATTGCGGTGCACTATACCTCAACCAATATCGACCTTTTTTGATATGGCAATGGTGAGTGTGTGTGGCGGGGCAAAGATATAATTTAATCAAAAGCTCAACATTTTTACTTACATATTACATATGAGTATAATATGTACTAACTCATGCATATACAATTGAAAAATTAGTTTTCCGCTTGATAATGTAATATACCTACATATGTTTATGTATGTATATACTTAACAAAAACATCAAGCCGGTCATAATGAGATATTATCAAAATGTTAATCAAATAATTAATTTTAATTTTTGTATGGTTGATAGGTATAGGTATGGATCGTGAGTACCTATGTAAAAAATGTAAAAAATGTAAAAAATATTTACTGTATAGGAGAAAGTGTCATCTTTTACATAAAGGCGACGGTCTAAAGGGCGATATGTATAACATGAACATGCCATTTTACAGATTATACACTTTCTTAGCTGAATGATAACTTTCTCCGACGAGATGATCTTTTTCAAAAATAATTTGTCAACAGGTTTGTTCCACACTTCACATATAAGAACATGAATATGGTTTAATGATTTGATTAGAGATAAACCATAGATAGATAGAGAGGATTTAGTTTCTCTTCATTTAATCTGTTATTTCTGGTATGAGTTTATGATCAAAATGCGGAAATTTGAAGAATGCAAATTTATAACAAAGAAGAATACTGACGCTGAGAAAAATGTTCCTAGAGATAAATTTAGCTAAGATTGATAGTTGATTTTTATTTTGGATTTTAATTATTAAACATGATTAGATTGATATCTTGGAATATCTATCTGGAATAACCACTGGTCTGAGAAGAAGTTAAAAAGAATTAGCCTATAGAGGTCAAGATTGTTGGTATACCAACTGATTGCATGCCTATGATCCTGGTCTTTAAGCGCAGTTTGTTGGCGTACCTTTCAATTCTCAGTAATTCATGTATAATACTGTATAATACATAAGGGTTTAACATTTTATACATGTATGCATAATTTAAATTTAATGTATAGAATCTGCATATATTATTATTATATACAATAAATAAAGTACGAAAAAAAAATTGTTTTTATTCTTGTTACAATGATTATTATTAAATTATTGATAATACTTTTTATGTCTACTTTAATTCTTGAGGTACGACCACTGCCTTCAGTTAAACTTTTTTGAAATTGAAATTGAAAAATCTCTATATAACGCGTTTAAAATAATGGTAACTTTGATAACTTTGACATTTTAAACAATCTTGAAAAATGTATAAATCTGTGCGTATAAATCGGTCTATGATTTGGTTTTTGATGACACTACATACATTTTGTGCATAAAAAAACATGTTTTTGGTAAGTACCGTTGTGCTTGTGCTGAATGTTCATTGCACGTTGCACCGAATGTACGTACGAAACATCGAATGTTCATTGCATCTGAATTATATTGGACCAAATGTTTATTGCAACGAATGTATGTAGCATCGAATGAGCGTTGCATTGAAATCCACTCCGTACACTTAGAACTTAAATTAATAGAAAATGAAAAATAGTAATAATGTAGGTATATATGCTACGAAAATTCGGTAAAACGGGATTTTGGTGCAACGGTCATTCGATGCTATGTACATTCGGTGCAATGAACACTCGCTGCCTCGGGATTCCGATGTAATAAACATTCGATGCTACGTACATTCGGTGCAACGAAATTCAGTGTAACGCACAATATAAACCAAATTTTATATGCAATATGTATTAAATTAACCCATTAACAGCGAATAGGTAAAATAATACCCAAAAATAGAGCAATCTTAGAAAAATTACAGGTATGATTTTTTGACAAAAGACCCAATTCCCTGTTAGAGGGTTCTTAAAATAGTAAAAATTGGGGATTATATGTTATAAAAAAAACTATGTTATTTGAAAAACATGGAGAAATACCTGCTATATCAATAACTGATTATTTAACTTAAAAAAAAAAACCGTGTCAATATAAATACCTTAACTTAAATAGTGTCTGTGTGAAGTTTCGTCAAAATCGGACGAAGGAATCGGGGGTCACCCGGGTTGATTGTTATTGAATTTATTTTATTTTTAAATGGAGAACAGTTTTTTTTTCATATATAATATTAAGACATATACATATCTATGTATGTACATTCAGCTATCTAACTATATATATATATACATATATAACAAGAAACAAGTAAAAAACTAAAATTGCAATCTATTCCATTAATATGGTATAGCAAGCTTTCATCTTCGTACAAAAGTTTTTCTCTCAATAAAAACATAAATTATTTCAGTATCGAATCACCTACATAAATGTATCTTATTTATAAACAGACTTTATAGTAGATAGGTACCTATGTACCTTATATACTGTATATATGTACAATTGTATATATCGGCGAGGCATAAAGAAAACAGAAATCTATAACTTCAAATAATTACATTTAAATAGGGAAAGTTGTTTGAAAGGTCATAATAATGACATCAATAAATTCTGTAGCATCGCATCTGAGCACCCAATGTATATTTTCTATTTGACTGAACAATAATAATCAAATCTTCTCTACCATTTGGTTATAGGAGCTAATGATTGTGGTACAAATATTTTCAGAGATTTTTTTTTATAGATACTTGAATATTTATTGTTGTGAGCAAAGAAAAAAAAAACTTTCACGGCCATTGATTGGTAAGCTACATAGTACATATATATAATAAGTATTGTATATAATATGTATGTAGATTGTAATATTGAACTTGATGATTGGCCTTTGGATAGAGACAATATAAATTATTTGAATGTTATCTATTAAAGTTAAATAATTGAGACTTTTTTAAACTATAATTTCAATAAATTTGTATGTGCCAAATAGATATTATTCTTTTAGAACTATTATAGAACTTTTTACATAGTTAACCATTTTCGAAGGATCTCGGTCTAAATTAGGTACCTATGTTTCTATTGAAATTGTATTAATTATATATTAAAAAATATATATAAAAAACTGGTTAAACTTTCTCCTTTTTTAAATTGTTTATTTGATATATTTAATGCGTATAATATTTTTCATCTTTTTGTAATATCTGTGCATAAATAAGTAATTAAAGATATGGAAACTTAATCTTTCTTACAAAATAATAACTACGTGCGTATATTCAATATATGTATTTTGAATTATTTAAGTTTATAATAAACCAGTAAAAAAGGAAAAATTGGCTACGCCGATTAAAATATACCCGTATGAGTATTTGTTTATTATTTACAACTTTGTACGTTTCTATTTTGTCTATACAATAAATATAATTGGGTAAATTGAATACAACCCTGGAAATGACATACAATTGATTGCAGCGCCATAACGGTATTTCGTGGAACTTTTTAGTCCATGAATGAAATCTTCATTTTTTATTCTCTTTCATTTTCATCATATTCATTTTTTCTGTAATCTAAATACTTTTCGAGTAAATGATTAAAAACCCTAGAAATTCAATGAAATTGATTGCAGCGCCATAACGGAAGGTCGTACAACTTTTTGGTCTTTGAATGAAATCTTCTTTTTTGTATTCTCTAGAATACTGTACCACAGCCTCCCCTATTTTTTTCGATTTGCTCCAAAAACAATAGGGTTCTTACTCTAGGACTACATAATAAACTGTCAAAATTTCAGCTTTTCAGCTTCAGCTGTTTGGCCGGAACTTCATCACGGACAGACGCACGGACATGCATATTTCGACTTAGAATTTTACGAGAAAGATAATGGTGTTGAAATTTTTTTTTCTACGATTAGTATTAAGGGGCGTTACAAACTCCGTACCAAAGTTATAATATCCTTGATTAATATCATACGGGTATAAAAAGTATGGTGGCTACACAATGTTATATTATGTACGATGTACGTACTCGTACATACAAGGCCTGGTAGAGAGAAGGGAGGAGGGGTTGGAGCCCCGGGCCTTGCATAATACGGGTCTCAGCTTGAAAAAAATATAGGGGAAGGCAAAGCAAACAAACGAAATTTAAAACTAATCATAAAATAGAAGTTAGTACAAGTAGAAAAAATTCAAATTCAAATTTCCTGTTTCAAAAATGAAAAATGGTAGTTACCATTGTCCCGGAACGCCGTTCTGTTGAAAAATATTTACATTTAAACGTTTTTAACATAATTATTAATTTAATGATAGATGAATTTACGCGTCAATTTCAAACAATTTCTACATTTTTTTTGAAGTTTTGAAGAATTTTATGAAAATTTAATTAAATGAATCAAGAAAATATAGATTCAAAGGCAAAATTATTGCTAGAGAAATCTAAAAATGAAATAAGTGACGAAATTGTAGAAGAACTAATACTGCTGAAGCTTGTTTCCATTCTAATTTTAAACTAAGCACAAATCCGGCAGAGATACTTCAAGAAATTATCGACATATTTCCTAATATAGCATTTGTGCTTCGATTTTTTTTAAACCGTGTCTGTTAGTGTAGCAGAAGGTGAGAGATCATTTAGTGTTATGAAAAGAATTAATAACTATTTACGATCGATAATGTGTCAGGAACGACTAAATGGACTAGCAAAACTTGACATTAATTACCAGATAGTGCGTATTTTAGACTATTCTGAAATAATCAGTGAATTTGCTAATGTTAAAGCTTCTGTAAAATAATTAAATCTAATAATGGAAAAAATATTAAATACCATTGATTTTATTTCCTTCCCCACAATTTTATTTTAAATTTAAAGGCGCTCCAAAATATTAGTTGCCCCGGGCCTGAACGGCGCACATACTTGTATGTATAAGCCAAAATAAAAAATTTAACTTTTTATACCAATTTATGAAATTACAAAAAACCAGTAAATAATCGATTTTTTTAGATTAGGTGCTGGTACAAGTACAATAAAAACAATTAGACAAAATATGTATAGGTATATTTTTCAGTAATTGAATTGAAAAAAAAATTATATTACTCATAAAAATCTTTGCTACACAACGATAAACGAACGACTATAAAATGTAAATGCTTTAAAAATGCTATAAAAAATAATTACATAAAATTTTAAGCTAGTCAATTACATAAATGATAATAATTAATTTCGTATGCATTTTTATTTCTGATAAAATCCGTAATTATGTAGAATTGTTTAACCAATGAATAGTATTTTACTTCAGTTTTATGCAATTCAGTGGTTTTTTTTTCTTTAACAATACTGCCTAGAGACTTTCTTTTTTTTTATGAATAAACAAAAGGGGAAATAAATCTTCCAATTGATCAATTATCTATTCTATTGTTAGACCGGATAAATAAATAACATGTAACATAGTAATAAAAAACAAAACCTAGCCTAACCTCTATCCATCAAAATATAAAGAAACCAAAATTTAGACGCGACCAACCTTAGCAAAGTTAATTTTATGCGTAGGCACACTCTAATGCTCTAATCTAATGTAGCTGGAGCTAGCTAATGTTTATTTATATTTATAATGAAACTCATTACGTAGGTGTAGGTACAAATAAATGTGTTTTACACTCGACTTAATTTTTTTTTACAAAAGATGAGACAAGAAAATTTTTCATTTGCAGTAAGACAAGTGAACTGAAGCGATGTCGATCACCAAGCTACGATTAGTTTAGTTCGTTGACATGTAAGTTAATAATATTAATAATATGTTATAGGCCTTAGCAAATATTGCTCATTATTGGTTGGCAAATCATAGGCGTCCAGTGATTTAAAATGATGAGTGGTAAATGATTTATTTGATAGAAGTCGAGAATTTTTCAACCATCCAATTTAATTTTTTCTGTGGATAAAATCGCGGGCTCTTTTTTTATTCGCAATTTATAATAGTTTTAAGGATTGTATTAATGGAAAATGGAATGTAAAAAGAACACCAAAAATGTAAGTGCAAACTTAAAATTTTATTAACACTTATTATACATTATGCGACTTTCGATGTTTCAAACTAAAAGAAAATAGATTCATCGAAGAAATTACGTCTCCCCACGCTTAAATATCCCAAAATCCCGCGGATTTGTATAGATTAAGTGAAACGCGATATAAAAGTTGGAGGGTTAAAAATTAAGAGTTTGCGAAATTGCGATCAAAGTAAGTAAATTTTGTTTTGATTTCTTCATTGTTTATTAGTTTTTGATTTTACAATGGTAATCTTTGCTTAGTAAAGAATTTTTTCACACGTTTCCGATCACTGATCTAGACTCTAGAGATAGAGCAAAAGTATTTTGCTCTGTTTATATACAAATTAAATTATTTGAGCCCTATTTTATCAAATTTATTAAAAAATTGTACAGTAAAATCTCTCATAGCGGACACCTCTCCAATGCGGACACTTCTCTATTGCGGACACTTTCTCCCGTTTGGTTGGCCCTCTAGAACAAAATATCTTTTAAAACGTAATGCGAACAACAGACACTTTTTATAGAACAATTTCGATTTTTTCTTTATGTTTCCACTGCAATTGCTGAGAAGAATGTAGATAACTAACAATTTAATCTGTTGTCCTATAAACAAACTAAAATAACAGATTGTATAACAGATTGTAACATGTATAAATTAAATTTTGAAATAATTTTTGTTGCTTAACTAATAAATTGTACAATTGTACAATTGTACATACATTTGTGATAAAAACGATTAAATTTTTGGAGATTTTTTTTGTTAACTTTACCTACTTATAAAACTATAAAATCAATTTTTTTGATTTGTCGGCCAAATGTTGTCGTACAAATTTCCGCCTACGACAACGGACACCTCTCTAATACGGACAAAAACTTGGAACCATCACTGTCCGCATTAGAGAGGTTCTACTGTATATACAAAAAAAATTTTTTTTGTATAGCATAATAGTGGATCACTATTTTTGATCCATCGTTAACCTTTAAAGGACCCACCATACTAAATTACTTTAAAATTACCATTTTCTCACAATTCCTATATGAAATTGAACCAGTAAAGAAGGAAAAATTGGCTACGCCGATTATAATATACCCGTATGAGTAATTGTTTATTATTTACAACTTTGTACGTGTCTATACAATAAATATAATTGGGTAAATTGAATACAAATGATTAAAACCTTAGAAATGATATAAAATTGATTGCAGTGCCATAATTGGATTGGTTTCCGGCGATATCATAATGGAGGTAGTTGTGCTGGTCAAGAGTGGATTGTCAATTAGGCAAGTTGCAAAACGTCTAAACATAAAAACGAAACATTGGGACAAGCAAATTGACGTTACGTTCGAAAGCAGAAAAGCAGAATCGTCTGCCGGCGTTATGATGGCACCGAATTATAGACACAAAATAATATTTAATGCTGATCAGGAAAAAATGTTGGTGGAATATTTAATTAAATGTGTGCGAAAGTTTTATAGTCTTTCGGTTGCTAAACTGGTAAAATTGGCATATGAGATGGCAGTAGTTAATAACGTAGATGTACCCGGACCATGGCACGAACGAAAATCAGCCGGCGAAAATGGTATCGCGGATTTCGCATGCGTAATTTTGAATGATTTTTAGTGCGTTATTTAGCATGCTCTGCGTAACTTAAGGGCAGTTCTGCCCTTAAATGACGCATGTGCAGCACTTTCAAAAATTCAAAATTCAAAAGTAAGTAATAGTAATAGTTGTCCTAATTATAAAAATTGCTTTAGAAAGCTGAAAAAATTTCGAGTTGTTTTCAAAAACACGAAATAAAAAAGTTATGAATCAAAGAAAAAAGTGCGTCACTTATGGGCGGTCTACCCTATATATATGATTTCCATAAGTGGACGCCTATGGTAGATGATACATACAGCTAATTTCCTATATAATGAAAGTTGTCAACAATCTAAGTGTATATTTACCTGTTCTTTAACTTTTTTGCTGTTTCCAGTGCAGCATACGCAGATTTAGCAATTTCTTCCGTACCCTCTTCGGGTGCACTGAATTTTGATAGTTTAGTTGCTGGATGATTTTCATCCAAAACGAAACCTGCAATGTAAATTAAATTTTTATATGTTAATTATTATAAATTCATTACTAAAATTTTAAGTTACCTTTACTAAACAGACTTGGTTCAGTTTTTTCATACAACTCATTCATCACCTCCAAACCTTGTTCAGCTGCAATACGAACAGCCTCTTGCATTGTAGATGTTTTACGTTTTCTTCCTTCTTGTGCATCATTTTGTGCATTCGAACTATTTGAGGTTTTTAAATTGCGACCAATTAAAATAGTTTGAATATTTTCATCGGTATAATAGTTATCGTCTAGAGAATTATCGTTAAACGATATAATTGGTTTGGGTAATTCGGAATTGAATAATTTCTGATTGTTGTCTTTAGTCTGATTATGGATTATTTTATAGTGTTCTTTATTAATTATTAAATTATCAGCTGTCACATTATTAAGTGCATTTATATTATGAGGTTTTATAACCGCAAGTAGTATTATTGATAAGTGTGTAACGTGTTGTGGAATCCTGTAATAAAATAAAAAGTAAAATTCAATGTTGTTTTTATATATTTATGATATTACATAATCAAAGGTTATTATAACTTAGGTATGAAGTTTGTAAGGGCCCTTAACCTATTCTCTCCGAGTATAAGAAATAAGCAAATTGTTTGCGTTGCGGTTATGGAACTATCTGAGATACCCATTATCCGTATTTGCGTTGCGCTGAGGCAACGCTCAAAGAGAATGGGTTAGTATTTAGAGTGCATTTTCAATTTTTTTTTTAGAATTTGAAAAGTGGCGGGTGTGGAAAACTTGGATATGGGTATAAAAATAATTTCGGTGAAATTTGAACCAAACAAAAAATCGTTTAGATGTCGCGCATTCGGGTCAAAGGTCAAAAATATGCACTTTTCCATATTTCGGCCAATAACTTTTGAACGGTTGCATTAAAAAAAACATCATTAAGTACAAAATTATAGCTGATAAAATTTTCTTTAAAATAGTCATTTTCCTTTATTCAAACTTTAGGTATTAGAGGGAATATTTTTGGAAATAAAAGTATTTTTTTCTATTCTGATAATTATCATTGAAAACTTTTGAATTTTTGTATTAAAAGACAGAAATTATTTACTTTTGTTTTTATTCAAACCGAGAAATATGTTGGGGGGTGCACGTGCCCCCGTGTCCGCCGAGTATACTAATATCCATTTGATACAATTTCTTCTTTTCTTCCATTTTAGTATGATATTACTCTTCAAACCCTTTAATACGACTAACTCATCCTCTATGTAACGCTAACACAATAATACTGCAATCAAATATCAATATTCCATCATCCAATTGCACCGTACTGATTTTGTAACATGCAAAAAATAATAAAATTTAAAAAAAAATTTTACTGTATTAGAATTATTAGAAATATGTCCTATTAAATTTAAGTAATATAGTATTATTGGTTTTATAAGAAAAAATGTCATTGTGAAGAAATTCGTTTATTTATAGCAATAATGGTACTGTACTAGGGAATCCAATACCGGACGAAAAATCAATACCGGAATTTCGGTATTATAAAAGTATAATACCGTGATACCGGTATTAAAACTTGTATTCAAAGAAATTATTTGAATTACACTTTATTAAACAATTTACTTGGGATACGAGTAGTTCTGTTTTTTTTATACTTTTTCTTATATTATTATTGACTAGTTGATTATCCCTCCTAAGACGGCATGTGTGGTAGGAGTAACGTACAATTTAATGGTGCAGTCTGATTTTAAAGTTTCAAAAAACACAATAAAATGACAATATTATCTAACCTGTATTAAATTTGTTAATTGAATAAATTTGAAGTCATCATCATTTATTTTATAAAAATTTTTTACGATTTGAAAGAATAATCGACTTTTTATTTTAAAAATTAGCGCTTTTCCCAAAGAAAAAATTCGCAATATTTCCGAACTATTTTTTTTATTTCTCACACAGAACTTTTTCTTAAATTTTAAGCTATTTGAAATAACACATTTTGTATTTTTGATGTTAAATAAAAATTCAAAAAGATACAGAAAAATAAAAAAAAAATCGAAAATTTTCACATAGCGCTTTTATTTTGGCGCAGCAACGATATGTTGCAAAATAGCGATAACTGATTGAAATACTTCAGGTAGACACCAGCACCACTGTATTAAATAATTATCGCCTAAATTAATGCTAAAATGCATACAATACTAAATACTGAATACTAAATTTATTTTTGTCTTTGAATAAAATATATCTTTAATTCAAGTACCGAAATAGCGGTATTAAATCTTCAAATACCGGTATTTAATACCGGACAAAATTGACCGGTATCCCGGTTTTGGATTCTCTATACTGTACACTTAATTCTGTGAGTAACTTTATATACCAACGGTGTACAAATGCGGCTCTTCGGTGAGTCAAGTGGGGCTCCCATTCAAAATTAAAATCCGTTTCTTTTAAAGCTTCATATTAGTTAATGAATATATTATAAAATAAAATACTTAAGTATAACGCATTTATTCGATGCTTGGACAACACGGTCGAAGAAAAAAATCTGCCAGGTAACTATTTTCAACGTAATTCGGCGCTATGACAAAGGCCTACCAGCAGAAAGAAGAAAAAAATCTCTCTTTATAATATATGAAAAATCGGCATGCGGCTCTCATTGGCTTCATGTTTGCCCACCACTTTTATATACTGTTAAAACGGTTCCAAAAATTTGAAAATTCATGCTGCGCATTCGCATTATTTTGTTCGATTCGTAAATGTCACATTGCGAGAATGAGTTTTGGAGAAAGAGTTTTTCAAATCACTCTCATATTCTCTCGTTCTCCATTTTTCTTGAATTTTTACAGAATTAAGGTCCAGAATTTGACTCCAGATAAATTCTATGATTACTCATTTGACGTTTATCGACAAATTTACACATTTACATAATTTTCTCTCTCTACTTAAAATAATAGTTCCAGAAACGAAAAATAGTCCAAATCCCAGACAGAAGTATGAGCATGTGAGGGATAATTTGAATAAATCATTTACAACATAAGTTATTTACAATAAAAGTTTGAACAAAAGTCATTTTTTAATTTCGTATATCTACCTGTTGGCTAATTCTATGTTGTACAATTGTACATGTCCTTTAACTGATGCCAATTTCTTAATGAAAAATACAACTGTAAGATGGTGTAATACAAAATAATACCATTACGTTAGTGTTATAAATTCATATCAAAACAATATCTAATCATGAATTCATAAAATTTATCGTTTAGCTTTGTCATCGCAATATTTTATTGATTAAAATAGATTTTGATTGTGCGATTGGAATAATAATGTGGCGGCTACTTATGTAACTGTTTTTGTATATTAAATAGCGACATTTTTTATAACCATTTTTGTAATATATTTATTCTATATATTATTGTGTGTCAATAAAATTATTACTTTTAGGCTATAAAAAATATTTCTCATAAAAACTGTGGATAGTATAACAAATACATATACAATACATATACATTTTATTTGGGTTATGCGATTTTTGGCCTAATTCTTCTTTATTTTTATTTTGCTAATACCTAGTTACCTACTGCAAAATGAAATGCATACATACATGATATATACATATACTCTACATGTTAAATATTGCTAAAATTATCAATTTGTAATTGCCGGTTTGTTATGTATGTACTATACATATGTTCATGTCTATTATTTCACCTACTTGGTATGCATGGGATAGATTTTTGTATTCGTATAAGTATACGTTATGTACATAGGTATTCTTAACTGTAATGATGTCAATTTATTGCACATATTTAAATGTAAACCAATTTGCTCTACAAGACAATTCTGTATGGAAAAATGGTTTTATACTTTTATGAATGAAAAATATGTGTCATTTTTATAGAAATGTTGAAAATTTGTTCAAAAGAAGTTACTGCAAGAAAATTGGATCAAGTGACATTTTACGAAAATATAATTGAGATGAAAAATTTGTTTAAAAATTGACCTCTTTATACAAATAAATGTCCTCTGTTATACTTTATAGTTTATATATATAAGTATTATGTATTAAGTATGGATATGTTTGTGCTTCTATTATTTTATATAAAATTTGATGGCCAATTTTTTAAATAAAATAAGGAAGGTTGTATGTACCTATACATTCAATGAAATTTATATAAAATGTGTGGTGTAGAATTGAAACACTACAAATAAATCAGTCTAATCTAAAACATTTAGGTTGAACTACCATATACTAACCTAGCGTTTACATCAGATAGTAAAACGAAGAATGACGGTTAATTGACAACTGTTTTAATCAACATATACATACTGACTTGACATTTTCACTTGATAAAATGACAGCAATCAGTAGGGTCTCGAAAATTGAAGCGTCAAACCATTTCCAGCTAAAAGGTCAACATATGCCATTGAGTCAATATTATTGAATGATTTATTAATAATAGCATCCAAAGAAAACCTCTCTACTTCAAAATAAGCTCATTTTCATTTATTTATTTCACTTCTCTGAGTCCTTCTGCCAAATTCATCTGACAAAATTTAGATTTATATTTTGAGATCTGATCTGGTTTTCAACAAGTTCGAAAAACTATAGATTAACTGTTCCCTAAGACATAATGGTTTCTGTTTTTGTTTAAATTTAAAATGAGCCAGAATGGCTCTTTTTGAAGGATATCCTTCAGATTCTTTGTTTAAAATCTTTTCTTCTTACTTTGCATAGAAGAGTGGAGAAAACTTAAATGGGTGATACTTCGAAAAAAAAAATATAAAATAAAAATTTCCCTTTATTTCATATTACATTAGTAGAAAGTAAAGGTTATAGCGTTGAAAAAATATTTTTAACCTCTTCAGGAACGAATTTTGAATTTTTTATTTTTTTATTCTAAAAGGTTCTGTAGTTGTGAATAACGGTAATTTCGATTTCAAAAGTAAACGTACACAAATGTGTAAATATTCCTGAAGAGGTTAAAGCAAAAGTTTTTAAAGTTTTTTTTTTAATTTAATGAACAATAAGGATATTAATCTAAATATAAAAATTAGCAAAAAAAAGTTTTCATTACTTTTCTCAAGATTTTCCAGATTTTCTGTGTGATCACTTTAACAAAATAATAAAGAACCATATTAGGAGCATATTTGAAAAATTCATTATTTTATTAATTTTTCCGAGGTTTTTGTAATGTCTAGGACAAAATAATTTTAAAATTGTATTTCTTCCAAAATCAACTCAGTACATGTAATTGCACAGAACGAATGAAAAAAGGCTGCTAAGTAAAGCTAACGCGGCTTCCGTACAAAATTACCCCGCCCCTACCCTTCCCCCACACCTCCCCACCTTTCGCCGTTCCATAATTGGTCCACCCTAAAATTAAAAAAAAAGTGGAAAAAATTTGGATCACCCTAAAATTATTATTCCCACAATTTACATACCTCCTACATACACATCTCCATT
>JANSTT010016632.1:0-20771 GCA_026745375.1 Platyura marginata | reverse complement strand
TCATTTTTCTCAATCATTTAAAACGATTGAACGAAATGACCGAATCAGTAAAAAGACCGATTTCGCCCATCTCTACTCTCAATTGTTCTACTTATATAGGTTAACTTTAGGATTTTATAGTAAAGCATGACTGGCTACATTCACAGCATCTTTTCTTAATGATTTATGTATTATTTATAGACAACACCTACCCATACAGATGATGTTGTCGATCAGGTATGTGTGTAGGTATGTACATAAAAATTTCTTATTCCTTTCGGGTTTTATATGAATTTTTAATAAATCTGCTCCAAATAGGTTATACATACATACATATATAGGATAGGATTCAATAAATCCATCACTCATCTCTTTTGGAACAATAAATATTTTATCAACAATTCTATAACCGGCAATAATAAATATTTTCTTTATTATGTACTATACTTGTACGCCTTATTGGTACCTAACATAAGATGTGAAGATAATATTTGCCTGAAACGATATTGTTAAATTTAGAGCAACACAAATTTTCAAATTTTAATGAACTTCTTGTTTCGTTAAGCAGAAATTAATCAAGAAGTTTAAAGAAAGTTTCTAAATAAATATTACATACAACATACCTATTGATTACAAATAATAATAATCATCAAAGAACCCAAGGAAAGTCTGATATCATAATAATCATATCGTAGTTATTTTCCTTTTCCAATCGATCCCCCAACTTTTTTTTCTTTTAATTATGTACATGCAAAAAATTCCTTAATTTTCAAATCAAAATAAAAACCTCATAAAACTCTATAACTAATAAAGTTGGAATTAGAAATGAATGGAGTAACTCTAACCTAAAAAAAAAATTTACTCAATTTTTATGGATGGAACAACTACATAAGTACTAACGATTTTCATGAATAAAAGGATCAACTTTAACTACCAATAAATGCAGGAAGCCAAATACTCTACAACTTTAATGCAGGAATCTACTGATATTAATGTAGAGATTGAAACAATTAATTCTCTAAAGAAATGGAAAGAGAGAGCAAATAAGAATCAAGAAATGGACAGAGACAGAGTGACTATATTTCTCTATAAATAAATGAAGGAAATTTGACTATTAACAAATAGGGTCAGGATCTATATGTACAAACTTGGTATAACAACTCAACAAATCTGGAAAACCACAATGACTCAACAAATCTGGAAAACCACTATGATTCATAAATTGGAATTATGACTGAACCCTACCTGTGACTCATGTTGCGACGATAATAAGACGGAATCCTATTTGTTTTCTCGGGCGAAGCGAAAGATGCTTGATAGAATATTTCTGAACGGAATCATACGTCAAGATACTGACCTAACGGATATCCTGGAAACAGAATATTTCTTTTAGGGGATGGAATTCATCGGGGCTGTTTGTTTCTGGAGTATGCTGTCATTTGCACCTCCTAATCTTAAGAAATCACTCAAAAAATTTAAATTCTCCAACTCGGTTGAGGTAATTTTGCCTGCACCTATCTATAGCAGGCATGTCCATCAAAAATAGCGATTTCAAACGCATACAAATACAGGAATATAATAACACCTATGAACGGTTTTTTTTTTCCTTGACCATTGAAGGAAGTCAATTAGAAATCTGATAATACGTACTTATTTTCTGAACTGATGATTATGTCAAAAAAATTAATTTTAAAGAATATTATCAATATACAGTATAATCTCGCTAATCCGACACGTCCAGTAATCCGTCACTCGGAATTGAAGCATGTACATGCATTTCGTCAAAAAAAACAAACTATCACTGACTATTTTAAAAATAAATTTTTCTGTATAAAATGCTATTTAATTTATGTTAAATCATTTTTTATTGTCTTCTATGTATGCACTTAAATTAAAAATGTGAATTCTATTATTTAATAAAGAAGCCACTTTGAAGTTATAATTTGTCAATAACAGTTTTTCTATATTTTCTTATATGCATCCAGTAATTCGCCACTTTCGATAATCCGACACCCTTCTGGTCCCATTAGTGTCGGATTAGCGAGATTGTACTGTAATTATTATTACGGGTCGGTTAGGGAGGTTTTTTTTTTGTTTTATTTTTTCTTATTAAATTTCCATTATTACACTATATCTATCTTTATTTATATTTTAAATTTAAAAATTATTCTGGCGTTTCTCTGGGAAAAAGGAATTGATAAATGATTGCAGTTTTTTTTAAACTGTCGTCATGGTTTTTTTTAATGGCAAGAGTTAGTGTAATCATACATGTTAACCCTACACTGCATGGCGTATCACTGGTGATACGCACTTTTTATTTTCTTTTAAATCTAGTACAACGAATAATTATTTTTAGTCAAATAAAATTTAACGCATTCCCTATTATGTTTTTCGAAATAGAACAACAATTCAACTACTGTACGAGTCGTCTCTATTTTTTTTTTAGGTGCCCTTCAATAAATAAAGGGCATAATATTTTATGTAGCATATTATAGAATAGATACACACTTCCCACCCAGATGCTTTTAGATTTTTTTTTATTAATTTTTCCTGTTTTAATTTGCATTTTTCTATTAGAATATAATATTTTTTAATGAAATATAGAAATTCATGCAGTGTAGGGTTAAGTTCTAGGCGCCCTTCAATAGATAAAGGCCATCACATTTTATTTATCACAGATGCTTATTTCCCACCCAGATCTTTTTAGATTTTTTTAATTAATTTTCCCTGTTTTAATTTCTCTTTTGCCATTAAAATTAAAATATAATTATTTTAATGAAATACAGAAATTCATGCAGTGTAGGGTTAACTCTTGTATACGTTGCAAATTGAGCTATAAATTGGATATGTCTGCTCTATAGTATCACGTTTATGGAATTTGTATATTGAACGCAATCGTGTACTCTATTATGTTTTGACGTTTCAAATGTTTTCCGATGGTTATTCTGTCGACTACTGTAAATATAGGGTGGAACTGTTGCATTGGTTAGGTTAAATTTACATATTTAAAAACACTAAATTTTATTCACTTGTTCCATTTTATAGTTTTTTAGAGCTAAGCAACGATTCAACCAGACGGGACAGTTTTATTCGCTTACCACTATTCCGTCTTTGTAAATTATATTTTCAATATTTCCCCCGTACCGGCGAACAACATTTACGTCAGTACACTCTGATCCCTCGGGCAAAGTATTGCTTGTCTCTATATTTAATAAATTAATTCAATATCAGGATTTCGGCCGTTTGATTTCATTTGCATATAAACAAAGACGAGAAGCTAAATAAAAAGCTGAAACCTAGCAAATGTTGTATCAAATTGTGAACTCCAGCTAAGTACTGTTCTGAGTTTACTATTGTGCGCGGAACAACAGAATCTCTAGAAATTCTAGTAGAAATCAGTTTTACCGATATACATATATCGTTAATAACTAAACAAATAGCATAGGAACCGGACGATTTCCATGAAGAACACCATAAAAGAAACAAACAAGAACTTTAAACAGAGACTAGACAACATTCTAATATTATTGACATTTTAGATTTTAGATAAAAATGAGTGAAAATAAAATTCAATTGGCCACCAAACTGGTACAGAGTTGTTTATTACCAGACCTAAAGGTGAACATAAGTACACAACAAATAGATGGAATTCACTTTGAAAAATTCAAAAATGACTTGGACATAAATTTACATTTGCTATTCGATGTCATACAACAAGCGAAAAGTGATATATTTGAATGGAATCCAGAAACGGAAAATTTCCACATAAATCTCATTCTTCTTCTATGCGAACAATTACGGAAAACCTTATTTCAAACCGATCAAATTTGTTTACATCAAAATATTAAATTGCTAACGGACAAATATTTTAATAAACTATTGGAAAATGAAAATGTTCAAGATGGTGTATTAGATTTTTACAAAAATAAAATCAAAGTCAATACATGGCAGAAAAATATTGGAGCCGTTCATGGATTTGCCACATTTTGTGAGGTAATTTTTTTTTTTTAATTTTTTATTGAAATCTGCATTGTTTTACCGAATATATTTTTAGCTTTACTATTCCAAAAATAATGCAGAACTGAGTCTCCGGGATGCCATGTTTCTGTTAGCGACCGGTACACTTTTAACCGAATATTTTGAACAATCATATAAAGAGATGGGAATTGAAATTCTTCTAGTTCTCTTAAATTGTTCGGTGATTTTCTTTTTTTTTTATTAAATTTAGTATTAATTCTTTATATACAATTAAATAGCAACCATCAGACATAGCGTCATCAAACATTCATGAGGCCGTCTACAGTGTTTGTTTTCCTACAATTCAATTGATAAAGGGCAAAACTATTAACATAAAACTATGGAATTGTCTATTGAAATGCATTGAATTCGATAAAAGTTGGTTGAATCCATCTAAATGGACAAAATTGGACGATATTATGGCAGCTCTGCTGAAACGGATAACATTCGAAAGTGACACAATCATTGGCAATATTTTATTCTATTTTGTTGCTAAATTTGCAACAATGCCACTACGACACAACAAATTAATTCAATCATCAACCGATTTTAAGGCAATCGAACAGAAGATTCGACAAAGTTGCGAACAAAATGTTTTAGATGATTTTGTTGATATAACCGAACTGAGAGAATTGTGTCAATCAAATATTAACTACTCAATGTACAGATGGATAAAAAAATTGTTGGAATTATTTGTGCATCAATCGATTTACTCTATAAATCGATCAGATGTTTTATTTAGACTTCATGTAAATTATCGAAATTTTAGTCCTACTAGGTTTCATTCAAAATTAAAATATTTTAGGCAATACATGTCTGCTATTTGGTTTGTATACATAGCACAAAATTTACGCAATTATTCCCGCAACCAATGTATAAATTTCTAACAACATTTCCACCAATTTTATTGAATGTGGCAAAAAGATTTGAGCATGACTCATTGGTACGTACGGTAAGTGGTTGAAGAACGAAACTACGGTTGCGATGATTTTTTTAATTTGATTTTTTTTTTAAGGAAATTGCCAAATTTATTTCAACCATTTCATCATACGTTAATTTAAACACAACAAATAAGGATACGCCGTTGTGGCATCGATTTCAAACTCTAAACACTGTTAAAAATGCTCTTTAAAATTATGGTAATTTTAAGTTTGTTGAAATTGAATCCACCATCTTAAACTTTAACTAAGATAAAAAAAAAACCACTAAAATATGTTAAATTATAAATTTTTATCAAAAATACTCATACAAAATATAAAAATCATTTCAAACTTACTAACTAGAATCACTATCGCTATTATAATAGCCCTGATGGTCATTCGACGAACCATTCAAATCGGACAGATTCGGTAAATTGATGGACAATTCACTAACAAAACGCATACTGTTGGTAGGCGACAATGCCGAACGGTTTTCTTGTGGT
The DNA here is from genome assembly GCA_026745375.1 of Platyura marginata. Classification (NCBI taxonomy): domain Eukaryota; kingdom Metazoa; phylum Arthropoda; class Insecta; order Diptera; family Keroplatidae; genus Platyura; species Platyura marginata. The sequence continues at coordinate 15,352 of JANSTT010016632.1, read as the reverse complement.
TCATTATTAAGTGCCGAAATATTTGGAATCATTTCCGACACCATACTGGTCTCATTATTCGATTGGAAGGCCTCTCTGATTGATTGATTTAGTTCCGAAATATTCGGAATTAATCCAATTGCCGATGTGAGCGCAGACATTTCTGGCGATGTTGAGGCATCCTCCATGATTGATTGATTTAATTCGGAAATATTTGGAATTAATTCACTTGCGCCATTTAATGCAGATAAATCGGGTAGAATGACTAATGATTGAAATTTACTCAAATCAGGAATAATTCCATTTGAAATATTGTCAGAATGGTATTGTTCTGGATCATCTCTATTAGCATTAGTCATTGGATTTATTTGATTGGGCGGCAGACTATCAACTCGAGATTCGGAGAACATTATCAGATCTTTATCAGCAATTACTACTGGTACATTAAATTTCGTTGATTTCTCAAATCCTTTTTTATCGTAAAAATCTTTGTTCACATTTGGTCCACTGCCCACTAAACCTGATGAATTTGGGTAGCTCATGTTGTTGAAAAATTCTTCGATTTTGAAATCATCACCTTCCGATGGCAGAGATATATTAACTTTTGCTGCCGGACCTTTTAATGGTCGCTCTGGTGGACTTTCTGCAGAAATAAAAAAAAACAATTTTTCTACATTTTTTTTTTAAACAAAATAGACAAATTACCATTAAGCAAATTAACAGCTACATAATCAGCAGCACGAAAAAGTTCCGCATTTATAAGTAGTTGTAGCAAATGCGATAGAGTTGGTCGAATGCGACCGGATGTGCCCCATTCATCGAACAAAATTTCGGCAGCCGGTTGTCGATTTTGGAAGCTGGCATTTTCAATTAACCTGAACCAGCAATTAAATACGTCATAAATGTCTACAGTTAGGAATGGAAACACTTACTTAATATCATTTGTAGTGTATTTGCAGCCAATCGATTGTAAATCACCCAAATGTTCGGTATTCGACATTTTTTTCGGAATGATTTCCATCAGTTTTTTCCAGGCATGTGCATGACTCAAAATTTGTCCCAGTCTATTTTGTTCCAATGCAGGTAGATGTCTGATTTCTGTTTGTCTTGCCAGAGACATTGGTGGTAGGATGATTAAATTTTCTGGTAATGCGACGTTACTATTAGAAGGGAATATCGTGTTCCACACTGCGACCAGAGTGGTTCAGCTTCGATTATTACTTTAAAAGAAAACACAAAACACTATTTTACGTTAGAAACTTTTATTTTAAAATTGATTTAGTTTCAAAATTTATTTCTTCACTAACAAGTCCAAATAACGTATGCTTAAATAAAAACTAAACTCACTATTCTGTCATCTCAAAAACTAATAGTGACTGTTTAAGAACCAAATTAAATCTGTTTGAAAATAATAATAAATTCGGATCTCTTCGTGGTGCCAATCCCTATAAAGACATCTCCCTACTATGGTTCACTTATTTTATCTGAAGTCTTAGAACTGACCCTCCAATGAGATTTAACTAAAAATTCATAATTACCATATCGTCATGTCCAATAAACCTATATTTAAAAATATACCCTAAGTAGGTATATTTGCAATTACTTATTTTAAGTTTAAGCCATAAAACAATTAAAAAATATTCAAATAAGTACAAATTCATTAAACAAAACAAACTAAAAAGGTTAATTGCACTTAATAAGTATCCCTTGTTAAGCATAGTTTTTCTTAATCTATATGCTTAAATCTAATTTAATGCAGGTAGAGGAATTTGATCGTAGATATGCGAACTCAACAGGAATACCAAATACCTGACAGTTTATTTTGAATTCCACATTTTTATGAATTTGTAAGATGTTATGGTACTACATAGTTAGATTGATAATTTATTCGCTTAAATCCTAACTTTAATCTTAAGTTTAGGAGAGATAAAGTAATAGTGATGCTTGTGTGCTCTCCGCGCGCATTTATTTATGTGAGTCAAGAACTCAAACTTGGACAACTAATCCAACGGTAGGTATAGTCATGCACAAAATCGGAACATACACAAATAGCTAAAGTAACATTATTTTTATGTTCAATTAAACAATTAGGAATTTAGCATTCATTGTCGATTGTCCTTTTGTCTATAAAAGTACCATCTATCTGGGTACAGAGTACCGTCATTCTACTCTATCCGGACCCGATAAATAATCTTTTAGATATTATATATTTCTTGTTATTCCACGGCTATGTGGATTGGTTTGTATCGAATTTTTTTTCAGGGTTTTCGTTTTAAGTTTTAAGTTTAATTTTAAAAATGAAAAATATTTATTTCATTCTCTTTCAACGTTTCGGTAGCTTCTATTGTAATAGTCATCTATTGTATCTTCCTTAGGGGATAAATTATTTACTATAAATGAAAAGCGAACAAATATTACAATACTTAGAGTTAAACTTTAAAAATAATTGACGTTAAAAACTACAATTATCAATTGTTAAAATTTTTTTTTTAGTTTTTTTAATTTTAATGTAATGCCAAATATTTTTATAGTTTAACCCTTTTTAATTTTTTTCAATTTATGTCGTTAAATGTTGCGAGGTATACAGACGGTCGATTCGTTAAAATTGTCACATATTTGTTAATAATAATATCTATGACTATGTTATGAAAATACACAAAAAACCAAAATATTCACCTCATTTTCACAAAAAACTTCAAAACTTCAAAAGGTTTATTGCAATATAAAAATATCTGAAAAATCAAAAAGTTTTTTTCACAAAATTATCAAATTGTTTTACGTTCAGAAGTGTCGTGATATGTGTCGAAAAATGACTAAATGACAGTTCAGCAAATAGAAGTACTAGATCAAAGGTGCCTTGCCGAGCAATTTTCATACAAAGTTTGTCCGAGCTGGTTTTACTGTCGATTATATATCGCGTGTAAGCACAATGACTGTGCGGTTGTATTTGTCGCAACGCAAAATCTATTCTACTTTGCCTGTTTCCTTCGTAATATTTGAAATGAATTTGTCTGACTCATTTCGATAAAATCTATTATGTTGCTTTATCGCTTCATATTTACAGAGTCAGTGAAGAAGAGACGACTAGAAGAATATTGTTCATAATAAAACAGTGGTGTTGCAACATAAATATGAGTGTTGGTAGGTATAGTGTTAATTTCTTAAATTAAATTAATTTTATATACACCTCCGAATCTACGTCTATGTCGTCTATGTACAGAAATATCTTTTTTCATCTACCCATATTTACAATGAGAACGTAGTAGTTTTGAGTGAGTATTCGTAAAACTGAAATCTCACGCAATACGGTAGGCATATATGTACTAGATTATAGAAATGTTGTCTGATCTTATTTTGTGTTATATATTGGGTGAGTGAGATTTCCAATTAAAAAGTTATTCAAAAATTAAAATGATACCGAATAATTTCAGTATAAAACAATAATCCATTGTCCATATGTAGATATGTGTCATTTTTGCGCCGATATCTGTAAAATTTGTCTGTGCAACACGTCCCTTACCTCACTACACCAGTTTTCCCCCTCCTCAGTCTGAAAATTTTGACACTTACTATCGGTCGAATGAATTTCTGTGTAGCATTGCCTAAAAATGTCTATTATGCTCCGTTTTTGGTTCAATTCTATTACTCTGAAAAACTGTCAAACGACAGCACTGCATGTAACAGTCAATCAAGACTTTTGTGCAAGTTTTTGTTTGATAATTTGATTTTTGTTTGTTGTGTTTTTTTTTTTTATTTATTAATAATTTCTTTACAATTATTATAAACAATACTTATTCTATAAAATAAATATTTCACTTCTACATATATGTAGAACTAATACGTAGATCAATTAAAAAATGGCAATGCATAAACGATCCTTACCAGACTGGATAGATGTAAATAATTAATTTAAGTCTGAATATTGTGTCGAAAAAAAAAAATTATTTTTTACTTATTTTTAGAATGTAGAAAATCTCATACCAGAAAAACCGGAAGCTCCTCGATATAGACTCCGAAGTAGTTCTTCTTCATCGACAAATTCAACCAAAGAAAATTTGGAACAAAAAACCGAACTCAGACCATTCATTGACTACAGGGGAACAGTTGAATATTACACCGAAATGCATGACATTGCACTATGCACTGATACTTTGTTGTAATATAAATCCAATTTCAATTTAGAAACAATCAATAACTTTAAGGGAAAAACTATTCCAGGCAATGGGTTGATAAACAGGAAGGTGACATTGTGCCCATAGCATTTGATATGGAATGGCCATTTTCGTTTCAAACCGGTTCTGGTAAATCGGCTGTGATTCAATTGTGTGCTGACATTAATGTGTGCTATGTACTGCACATTAGCCAATTGAAAAGACTTCCAGCTGCTTTAATGGCACTTCTCTATCATCCGAAAGTTCGTCTGCATGGAGTGAATATTAAAAAGTATGTACAGTAATTATTTATAGTTTCTTTTCTTTAATTTTGAAAATATTCTTTGTCTTCAAGTGACTTTCGTAAATTAGAGCGAGATTTTCCCGAAACGAAAGCAGACAAGATGATTAAAAACTGTTTGGATTTGGGAACATGGTGCAACGAAGTAAATAATTCGAGTGGTCGTTGGAGTATGGAACGGCTAGTTTTGTCTATAGTAACTACTTGATATTGATATAGATCGAACTATTTTTAATAAAATCATGTTTTTTTTTTCTTCAGTGTAAACTACGCATTAACAAAGATGGCAGCGTTAGACGCAGTAAATGGGACATTCAACCATTGTCTAAAGAACAGCAACTCTATGCGGCAATTGATGTGTATGTAAGTAGCCGCTGTTTAAAATTCTATCGATTCGACTCTAGCATTATTTCTCTAAAAAAATATTTCATTGACCGAACTAAAATATGGAGGATGCTAAGAGGAGTTTGGTCATTTAAAAAAAAAATAAAAATTTATCATAAAAACCTGCGATCTTCCACCAACATTTAGGGTAGGGTGGGGCAAATTCGGCCTAGTAAACATTTTTGTCCATAAAATCTTTAAATGAAGTCCAATCAAGTTATATTATATATCAATTGAAAGCTTATTTAAGTGCCGCAACTTTGCAGGCATAGATGAGTTTATTATCAGTTCTAGTTTGGCAGCTATGGCAAATTGAAAAAAAGTTGAGTTTTTGCGATTTTCAAGGTGGGTGGGGTAAATCCGGTCACCTCTATTTGGCTGATTTAACTCAGTTAGTACTTCAATTGTTTTTGCTGTTTTAAATGAAAGAAAAAGAAATTTCCACAAGAAATGAGAAATATTTTTGGGAATTTTTTTGAACATTTTGTAATAATGTACTTTTCAAGTGTTTTTTTTGGTAAAATATGATAGAAAAAATTTAAATTAATGAAAATTCAATAGAAATGATCTTATTCAGAGTAATCCGAATCGTGTTTATCATCGAAATAGCTGGTTAGCAGACTGGTTGGATTTACCCCACCTGCCGGATTGGCCCCATCCTACCCTACCTTTATTATACCTAACATCAAAAAAATCCTATCTAATCTCTGCCTTAAAACGTGTCCGGATTAGAAAAGTTCTACTGTATTTTAGTACTTTTTGTACAAAGATCTATTGTTGATAGTTGCGTACCGGTGCGCATGTCACAAAATGTCATTTTTTATTTTTGTAAACAAATTTCGAGTTGAACTTTGATAATTGATAACAAAATAGTAATCAATTTGACTTTATATGTAATATTTGTGCCTTTTTTGCAGATATCACAAGTAATTTACTATGAATTAGAGAAACGTCAAAAAGAGAACGAACAACGTGAACGGGAATTTATTGAGAAATACGGCGAAGAAGCTCTGGCAGCTGTTGACAAATTGAAGTAACAAATTTCTATATTTTCATCTAGATTAAGTTAGAATAAGAACAAATATGACACGTCTGGTACATATTCTTCGTGCTGGCCGACTAGACTATCTCAAAGGACTCAATTTACAAAAATTCCTAACCACTCAATATAACAATAAATCCACCGAACCGAATCAATTCAAAAACGTTCTCATACTAACCGAACACAATCCCGTCTACACGATTGGCCTACGAACGGGACCATATCCAATAGAGGAGGAACAGCGATTACGAAAACTTGGCGCACAATATTTTCAAACAAATCGTGGTGGCCTTATTACATTTCATGGACCTGGCCAATTGGTTGTCTATCCAATTTTACATTTGAAACAATTCCATCCGAGTGTTCGCTGGTATGTTTGTCAAATCGAAAAGACAATAATTGATTTGTGCCAAAAGTTTAATATCGAAGCTAAAACGTCTCCGGACACTGGTGTCTGGGTGGATGATCGGAAAATTTGTGCCATCGGTTTGCACTGTAGCCAATTCATTACGTCTCATGGATTGGCATTGAATTGTGAGACGGATTTGAAATGGTTTGATCATATTGTTCCGTGTGGCATTGTTGGCAAAGGTGTTACATCATTGAGTAAGGAATTGGAAAGGACAATATCGATACCAGATGTTACCAAGGATTTTTTAGATAGTTTTAAGAAAATGTTTAAATGCGAGCTCATTGAAATTGACAAAGAGGAAATCGGTGAAAATTTAAAAAAGTTAGATTTAATTTAAGATAAAGTTTATTGTCTTCTTGTAGTTTATAAATTTTGTTAATACAATTTTTTTTTCATGTAAATACAGATAGTAAAAAAGGACAATTTAGATACATAGTGAACATTGGCACCTTTCAAAGATTACATCCCCTCCCCCCCTGTTGTTCTCGAGATCTCTCGGTTTCCACTATACATAATCTTACTTTTCATAATGCACTTCAGATTGAGTCATTGAAAAAAAACAGAAGAACGCACATTTTTACTCATGACTGATAAAAGGAATCTCTGCTCATCTTTTTCGATTCCAATGAACTGTCACTTCATCACTTTCATTCTATCTTAAACAATAGAGACGTAGTGAGAACGAAGATATCTAGACTTTTTTATCTTTTTAGACGGGCAAAGAATATTCCAGGTCTTCATTCTTTACTTTGTGGCTGTTGGCACACAACTGTTTGCCATCTCAATTTTCGATGCTTAATTCTTGTAGGTCTTCATTATTGCAATGAATTCATGTTTTTCTAGCAGCATCATGGAACGAAGATACTACCAGGAATAGCAACATGGAATATGGAATCTGTGCCACGTGATATTGATTCAATCTTAGAAACAAGGAAAAGACGTTGCAAATTTTTTCTCAGGATAAATTCGGAATAATTTCGCGACACATCTAATTCTTTGCGTAAAATTTTCTCTCTCTCTCTCTCTCTATTTCTCTTTCACCACTCATTTCTATTATCGGAGTCTGGATGACATAATTGGACTGGCCAAACTTTTTGATTGTTGGATTTTTCGTTCAAAAGGTGGTTTTTCGTTCAAAAGATGGTTTTTCGTTCCATTAAGTAAATAGGAGATAAATTTATGTTTTCATTAATCGTACATTTATTATGTTACACCTTAGTAGAAAACATTTAATTATTAACGCTAAAAACTATCTAAAAATTATTAATAATAATTGTTTTTTATTTTTATTTATTTATATTTATTTTTTTTTTACTTTTTTAAAATTTTGTTCAATTTTCGTCGAGATTTACTTAAGCAGTTTCTTAGATTTTCTATATTTTTTGTTTGTTTTGTATTTTTTTTTTCCAAAAAAAAAAATTTATTTTTTCTTTCCAACAAAATTGTTATTGATTTTTCAAATAATTTATTCTCAAAAAAAAAAAACGATAAAAACAAAAAAACGCAAAAAAAAAATCCTTATCGGCGTTATTTTGATGGCTAATTAAAAATAATTATTTTTAAATTTTTTTTTTGTTTTTCAATAAATTTTTACATTTCTAATTATTTTAATTAAAACTACGACAACAGTTAATCTGGAAGAAGGACGAGGAGGAGATCGACATTTTTTTTAGGATGATATCGTATATCCTACCGTCACATAACCGAGTTATGTATATCTAACTACATTTAGTGGCTATGTAGGGGGGGGATAGGGTGGGGATTTATTATTTTAATCATATTCTTGCAATTATTTATTTATTTTTTTTTTTTTTTAATTTCAAATTGAAGATACGATTTGTGCAAAAAATTTAGCAACCCCCCTCCCCCTTTGAGGTACAAATGTATGCATTCAATTGAATTTGCTCAGGAAGACATTCCACATTAGAGTGGACGTTTAATTAATTGACCAAAATTGGCTCGTTTGCCGTTTGCGGAAGGAGTAATTGTTTAAAATCACAAAAAATGGTTTGATGGGGAGGAAGATTGTGACGAAGGAAGCAAAGGTACGACTCACATTATTGGACCTAGAGAATCTATAAAAGTTAATTTTTCGTTGTGTTTTTCTATTTTAAATAATTGCAAGATGATTAGACCAATATTTGTCACGTTTCGCCACTGTCTATAACATATATACATATATAGGTATAGAAAAAAAAAATTCTTTTTGTACATATACAAAATAAATTAAAAAATCATTTTAAGGTGACTTATATTGTACAAAAAAAAAACAAAATGGCTGAGGGTGGCGATTTTTAGAAATTAACACGAAAACTTCAAAAAGTCAGCCATACACTGAAAATATCTCGCCGATTTACAAAATCTTTTTTTTGTTTGTTTTAATTTAAAGAAATTAAATTTGTAATATTTTTAAAAATACAAAAGCGACGACGCCTTTATTTTAAAAATTAGAGAGTTAAAAATAATGTAAATTTTTAAAATTTCTAAAAATCGTCACCCTAAATATCTCAGCTTCTATTGTGAAATTAAAAACGAATTTAAAAAAAAAATTTTTTACCAATATTTTAATTTTTTAAAAATAGCAAATGTTTTTTTAATTAACATTTAAATTCATTTTTTATAGAGGAATTAAAAAAAAAAAATAATCTAAAATAAATGGAGAAAAATATTTAAAAAACCAAATAACAATACAATTTCATAGATTGTGTGAGTGTATGTGTGTACGTGAGTGTTCATGTGTCATATATATGTGTATGTATGTGTGTTTGTGTGTGTGTGTAGGAGTAGAGATGATACCAAAAAACGGACATCAATTAAAGCAGAGCACATATTAGCTTGCAAATACATAATTGATTATAATAACAAATATTTTGTAATTAATTTATAAAATAAATTTTTTTTTTCTTTCCTTTTTTTCATTTTAAATAAATGTGTAGAAAAGCGCGCATACAGTTCAAACAATGTATGTAAGTATGCATATGTTTTATCAAAATAGATTACGATTCAATTGTCAGCTTTTTTTTGTTTTTGTTTTTTGATCGCAAAAAGCCTTTCCAAAATATAATTTTTTTCCTTTTTTTTTTTTGTTGTTGTTTGTTTTTGTTTTTGTTTTTACATAAAAATGTGACAATATCGTTATCCATATATAGTTATCTATATCAATTTTACAATGAAAATGATTAAATTTAATGTTTTTTTTTTGTGTGTATATCTAATATGTTGTTGTTGTTTTTTCTTTCTTTATGGATATTTTTTTATTAATATAAAGTTCTAAATGCGCAAAAAACATAACTGCAACACATCCATTCATCCATCCGTCCATCAAATCAAATCAAATCGTCGTCAATTAATACAAACGCCCAATCCCTTTTTTTTTTTTTTGTTCTATTTTACTTGGGATTTCTTGTTTCGGCAACGACATTCTGACCACGAATCCGAATCGATGAACGTTTCTCGGGTGTATCATACGGTCGTGAACTATTTGTGGCCATTGGTTCTTCTGTTGTATGATTTGTCAATTGATTATTACGTTTCGTTGGATCCTCACTATCGTCCGGTTGACCAACGGCACTACGTGAACCGCCAAATTTCAACATATTCCAATCAAATACATAATCGTACGAGAATCCCTGTCGTTGAAAACGGGCGCGAAACAATTTCCGTAGATAATTGTAGTCGGGACGTTGTTCGAAATGCAATTGTCGACAGTACGATAGATAGGTGGGAAATTCACTTGAAAAATTTTTACACAATTCATCAACTGGTGTTGATAGTTTTTTCTCCGAAATTCTTTCATATTTCTGTCGTTTATTTGCTGCTTTTAATCCCTGCCATGGCAGTGTGCCTAAATTGAAGTACATGAGAACATATCCTAATGATTCTAAATCGTCACGGCGAGACTGTTCAATACCAAGATGAGTATTTATTGATGCATATCGGGCAGTGCCAGTTAAATTCTTATTTTCTCTATATGGTATATGTCTCTGAGTTCGGGTGTCTCTGTATTTTTTGGCCAAACCAAAATCAATTATGTAAACTAAATTACCCTTTTTACCCAGGCCCATTAAAAAATTATCCGGCTTAATGTCACGATGGATAAAATCACGTGAATGTATATAATCGATGCGCGATATCATTTGATCGGCCAATAGTAGTACGGTTTTTAGTGAGAATCGTCTTGAACAAAAATTGAATAAATCCTCAAGTGATGGACCAAGCAATTCCATCACCATTACATTGTAATCACCTTCAGAACCGCACCATATTATTCTTGGTATGCCAATGCCACCTTGCATCATTTTGTAAAATTTACTTTCTATGTGCAATTGAGGATGTTTGGTTCGGATGCATTCTAATTTAATAGCTACCTGTAAGGACATTTATTCATATTTGTTCAAATTTTTAGAATTGCTATTTTTAAATAATGTGTGTGAATGAGTTTTCTTCCGTGGAATGTGCACAATAAAAAAAAAATAAGATTTCACTTGGTTACACCGTCAAATGAGTAACTGACAGCTGTGGCGCAGTGGTAGAACACTCGTTTCGGATGCCAATAGACGCAAGATTCGATCCTGGCTTGGGGTAGACTATCGTGAGTAATTTTTCAAATAAAAAATGGATCATGGACCAGCACGGAATGAATTTGTGTCTAGTGATTCGGATAAGCAGTCGGTCCCGTTATATGTTAAATAAGATCATATATAAATAATTTAAATATCAAGCTCCCAATGATGGTTGGTTCTACGTACACACGTACATCTAGTAGTGTCTTGGAGACAATGCCCCAACCAAATACCATGACTCTTTTAGTAATTTAGCCGTTACAACAACATAGTTATGAGTTTCGGAGATAGATTTAGCATCGTTTGTTCTAAATAATTAAAGTCAGAGCTGCCTTTACTATATTGAATGGACAGTGGCTAGTTAGTGTTCCAATTGTACAATTCAAAGAAACCGATTTCTAATTGCATAACAAAAATTGCTATGTAAATGTGAAGTGCTTTGAACTGCACTAGATTAGAATACCTAGGGGATAATGGAAATTCATCAATAGCTCCAGGCACATATATAAACCTAACCATCATCATCACAAGATTTGATAAAAGTCACAGTGAATCGCTATTGAGTTTATAGGCCCTCCCCACCCTAAATTCAGTGGACATTAACAAATATATGTCCACATAAAACAAACAAAATACTAATTGCCGAAAGGCAGCTATAGAAAAATTTCGTTATCTATATCCGAAAGATTGGTGACAAGCCTTTTGACCAACATCAACAAAGAATTTACATTTTTCAGCGGAATAAATGTGAGAACAATAACAATCACTAAAAACCTAAAAAAAAAACCACCAACGATGGATCACTGTTGTTGTATGAAAATAATAAATGGCCGCTTGCCAAACCGAATAATAAAAAAGGGGGTCAACTATAGCTCTATTTATCATCGATTCCATGTTAAATTTGGGTTTGTTAATAAATTTGAATTAACCAAAATTTATTGAAAAGACAAATTCGTTCCTATAGTAATGACCAACGCATTAGCGTTGCAAAACAAAAAAAAAACCCGAAAATGTATGGGAATGATTATCGGAAAATACCAGGAGTAGTGTGTGTAGTCATCACAATATTATTAAGTATGTGTGGTGTTTAATCTCAAAATTGATGTTTCTAAGAAATTCGAAAATTATCTTATTTTTTTTTAATTATTAATTATTACTGAAAGAAAATCGGATGACCAAGTGCTTCAACAAGAATTTTCACACAGTTAAAATAGGACAAAATATTTCTTAAAAAAAAAAAAAACAAATCAAAATCTTACCTCCTCGCCTGTGTTGATAGTTGTTCCCAGATAGATGTCACCAAATGAGCCAGAACCAATTTTACGGCCAAGCCTGTATTTATTACCTACGCGCAGTTCCATCCTTTAGTTCTAATCGACAAATATTCAATCCCAAACAGAATGTATAGGAAATGACAAGAAATGTGAAAAAAAATTCCACAAAAAACTTAAAAACAAAGCGATTCGTTGTGATTATGTTCTTTATCTTCCCTCTTCCAGCTCGACTATTTTTTTTTTTTTATACGAACCAAACTCTCAAAATTCTATTGTTTTTTTGTTTACTCTACCTACGCGACTTTCTTCCACATTAAACACCAGCCTACAAACGGATACAACACATTTCGAATGAAATTCATATTAATTATCTATTTACATTAAGTCTCACCATATTTTTGGTCGTTTTAATTGGGCTATAATTGGGTTCGCTGCCGTTTTCTTTATTGAACACCTTAAATATAAATACAAGGTACGTTCGCCATTTTTGAACGAGTTTTTTGACATTTCGAAATTAGCATGCGCTTGCACAAACGCTGAATAAAACGTTTTCGAGTTTAATATGTGAGATGGCTACACTAAATTGCTGAATATAATTAGAAAACATTTTATATGTTTCGATTAAACATCAATAAATTCATTTAAATGTGTTTTCGAGGTAGTAAACAATTCAATTGTATATTTGTAACAATGAACTTTAACGGAATCATCAGTAAAACAGTGATTATAAAAAAAACTGTTATTTTTAATTGATTTTGCTTAGATTTATGTTATTTTATTCTAAATTCGTTTTGTGATTTAATTGTACACCAAAAATTCTTACAAAATTCATTTTTTATAAAAAATCCAAAATGTCGATAATGTCAAACTTTTGTGTAGTGCTGTTGTGTTAAGTGCGCGATTAAATTTTCAATGTTAAATGAAAAATTGCTCAATAATTTCCACTAGATATTTATAGGAAAATATCGAATACCTAATATATTGGAATTGTGATTATGTTAATTATTTTGAATAGTACGGATGGTGTAACAGTCAGTATCAGCCCCAGCTAAGCTAAGAGATAATAAAAATTTCGCGAACAGAAACAGGTAATTTTGGCTAAACTTCAGAGACGGGCCTCCTCCGGAGGAAAGAGAGAATGTTCGGAGGAGGTAGGGGAGACCACCCACACTTTTGTTCTGGAGTAATCGTCGCTCGTCCCTCCACTTTTTTCTAGGGTGCTTTAAAGTTTGTAAGGAAAAATGTGAAATTTTGATGTTTATACCGTCTTAAGAGGGGGCTCCCCGACAGGGATGCCAGACGTTCCCTTTTGAAGATTATAGTCCCCCTTCTACACTAAAATGTCCCCTTTTCTTCTTGCTTGCCTTACTGGACATACTTTTAAAATAAACGGGTTATTCAATGATCTTATCATGTGATTTTCATACAATTTGATAATAATGTGCTTAAATAACTTTAATGAATTAATTTTATATCAATGAAGATATGGTCCTATATTAAGATATGAATTCTGGTCTTATAATACACCAAAAATTAAATTTGTTTTTTGCTTCTGTCCCACCGAGGCATTTTGAAAATCTGGCATCCCTGGTCCCCGAGTGATGCATCCCCTGAACAAATTTTGTTCTGTAGGAACCGATGGTATCCCCTCCTCTTCTTTCTGAAGTTTGTATGAGAAAATGTCAAATATCAACTTTAAAAGATCCCACGTGTAGTAGCTAGGAATTGGAATACCGAAGAAAATATCAAAACTGTTATTTTGATATTCAAATTTTCAAATACCGGGATACCGGTATTACATAAGGCTATTTCATATTGCTAATTACTATTTTTTTTTGTATGGCTCAAATAAAACACATAATATATTCGATTTTTTAGTTCATTAATTTTTAACCAAAAATATTAAGGACACTTTCTCGTTTGTTTAAGACAATATTTAAACTTTTCAGGTATATTTTGACACTATTAAAATACACGAAAAAAAATTTTTATATTAATTTATGTAAGTTTTTTTACATTTTTACTGAAATGAAAAAAGGGATGAAAATCGACTGCGTACGTGATTTCGACCAAACGGTTCATCCGAAAAAATTTAATAAATCTGATAAATCTGTAGGAAATTCTCTATAGCATGAACTAGGATAATTCATTTTGACCAAAAAATAACAAAATGCTGGAACTCTGTTAGAAAAACGCATTTTGAATTTTTTTTAAAGTTTTTTTTTTAAAGAATACAAGCAATCGAGTTATTCATCGCTTAATCTTGTGTCGATGTTCGTGGAAATATTATTAGATGATGAAAATGCTCACTCAAACTCGACACTAACTTATCAATGGTATTGTGAGCAAATCCACAAAATATAACCAATGTATAAATACCGGTATTTTTTGGCGCAATATTCAATACCGCTTGAATTTGGTCGAAATACCGGAATTTCGGTAGTCCTATCCCTAGCCACCTACATATGATAGATGTAATAATGTTTTTTTTTCTGTAATCAGAAGGGTAAAATTGGTTACTGATCAAAAATATGTACATAAAAAACTTTTATTTTCTTGTGTTTGCCATATCAATAACAGTCCAAACTCCAAAATGCTTATTTTTCAACAGTACCTACACCTATACATATATACCTCTATAAAAAAATTTAAAACTTTCCCTTTAACAGATTTTCATGTATACATATATATGTATGTATGTATGTATTTATACATAAAAATATAAAATATTCGTACAGGTATCGTGAAAGTTTATGGGTTCACCTCCTACAGCAAACTTTTTTGTTGTTGAAGGTATGACAACATACGTATAACTTAAAATGCAAAAGTTTATACAAACCAATGGTTAATTTATAACCTAAACAAATCCCTCAATAATTCGAAAACTCTTTCAATTTGAAACCCATGAATTTGTTTAGTCAAAGCTGCACACGTGATATGAATTTTATATTTTCAATTCAGGCTCATTTTTTTTTATTTTTTTCGTTTTTGATAAATATTTTTCTTTTGTGCACGATCCTTTATCGTTGAAATGATAATAATAACAACATTGATGTGTTGACTATTTATTATTGGTATTAAATTATTGCGTTCGAAATGAATTTATAGGCATACTTAATGATACCATATCTTAGCAGGAAAAAAAAGGATATTTAACGATGAAAAAAAAGTAAGATAAACATTTATTTAGCTTTAGCTATTAGTACATTACATTCATTTCATTTCATTCATTACATTATTTCATATT
>JANSTT010016631.1:0-20772 GCA_026745375.1 Platyura marginata | reverse complement strand
AATACTCAAAGAAAAAATACTTTAATTACAACTTATGGAAAAGTAAAACAAATATGTATTTTGTGTTAAAAATTTGTAAGAACTTTACTTTGCAAAAACTGTTTATAACGCCACTTTATTTCCAAGTGAAGTAAAATTCAAAGGCTACTTTGTGTTTTCAATAATTTCAAATTTCAATAATTTCAAATTGTGGCGGTCTCTATTGGGAAATGGCATACAAACGACTGACTGAGAGGTTGCCCGTGATTTTTTTTTTTTTTTTAATTTTGATGGACACATTTTAAAAATTAGGAGCAGTCGGCGGACCCCCAAAATATGATCCGTGAACCCCCAAGGGGTCCATGAACCACAGGTTAAGAAACCCTGCATTAAAGGGTAAACTTTTTTCGCAACATTTTATTTGCCAAATAATGTTGGGGAAGGGCGCCATGGGAAAACTTTGGTTCAAAAAGTCCGCCGCTACGCTAAAAAGTTTGGAAATCACTGCTATTGGACATAATGTGCTCTTTTTAAAGAATCTATTTGATAATAATTAAAACCTTATAAACATAAATGATAAGCCACTGGAATATTGGGACTGTCATAAATATTATACGCACAACTCCCTCTTCTTCCTCCCTAAGTACCAAAAAATCGGAAAAAAACCGTTTATCCTGAACTCATTAAGAACGCCAGATGTAGATGTAGATGTAGAACCTGAATAATCCGTATGTAAAATTGTGTAAAATGGCGTCCAGTGTGCACATATAACAAAAGAAAAAATGGCCACATAATGTTTAGGTGAATTTTCTAAATATATATCAACAAACTACATCAAGATATGTCTTTGCCCACCGACCGATAAGAAAAGAAATATCGTCAAAATTTGGTCGGAAACCAATCTCTTTTATCTTCTGTCTTACTCTAAATATATTATACACAATCTAAGTACTCTGCCCAGCTGCTAATAACTGATGTGTGACCATTTCCATTTTTCTATATATACGCAATAAAATGAAAATGAAAATGTCATACGGGAAAAAAACCCATTTCCATCGAAAGCCATATATAGACTTATCTGTGGTCCTATAAAGAAATATCTATGGGAGATAAGAAAAGAAACAATTAAAAGATGAAATTTACTCAACCTTTTTCTTATATATATTTTTTTTTTTTTTTTTTTTTTCATTAAAATACACTCAATTTCATTTCAATTTCAATTCACTGAGGATGTAATGATAGGGATCATCCCCTGAAATTAATTTACCATCAATCTTCATTATGTTATCCTTTCGGGATATTAATTTTTTTTTTTACATATTTTTTGAACTTTATGCTCTGTCCCGGCATTACAATTATTTTCAGCATGATTGAATAAAATTGAAATCACAGAGTTTTTTTTTTTTTTTTTTTTGCCATTTTTATTAATATTATGGAAAATGAAGAATTTTTTTTATTTGCCTATAGAAGAATAATTTATTTTTGAGATATAATTAAAAACAAAAAAAAAACAATTATTCTTGAGATAGAATATTTAAGAATATTTTTTCTTCATATAATCAGCAGAAGGCACTCATGCATAGAATAATCAATTTTAATCCAACCTACATAAATGTATAGTTTATGACCAACTTTAATATTAGAGTAAATTGCAAATCATCTCACCACCATTTCAGGTATTGTAACACAATATTATTGAAAATCGTGTATATATACATAGAGGAAAAACACACATAAACTTGACATTAAACTTGTTAGCTCTTTAACTTATAAATCAAATTTCATAATAAAAAAAAAGCTCAAGTAAAACAGAAAGAAATTTTTTTTTTTTTTTTTGTTTAGAGTGAAAACAATTGACCTGAAAACGTGCCTGAAATTGAAAGCAATTTTTATATATAACCAAATTTTGCTATTCATCTCACGTGCAATATATGAGCTTCTTGTTTAAATAGATCAAATATTTAGTTTAATCAAGTTCATATATTGTTTATAGGTTATTTGATGTTTTCTCAAGAAAATGGAATAATATGAGAAATTTGTGAATATATTGGACAATTGAATGTTTGCACTTAAGGTAAATTTAATATATGGATTTTTCTACCTTTTCTCGATTATTTACATTTGTGTCTTTATTGGTTAGCCAGTATGTGGAGATGGAGATACAATAGTTATAAGGATGTATATATTTCTATTGTTAGTAACGTTTAGAAATGTACACAAACTCATAGGGTATCATAGTTTTGATTTACCATTTTTTTTAAACATTTATGAACATTAATTTATAGTATAATTTGAAAAAAAAAAAAATAATTACTATTTCTGTCGGCGTAATGTTTTTCGCATACCTTCATTTGATTTGATTTTTATAGGAGTGTGATTTTTTAATGAATCACCTACAACTGCGGCCTTTGATTAGACCTATTGTATAGTACTCCAGTTACATTTATCTCAATTGATCTGACAATGGGAAAATGTAGCACTTAAAGTGTTCTTTTTACGGAAACCTTTGAAATGCTCGCTATTTCACTGCCATTTAACCAATGCTATTTTTTTTTGAGATAATGCCATTATCAGACTGTTTTTAAGTGTAATCCAACCCACTCGGCCTCAGATTTAAATTAACATATCAGAGAAAAACATTTTTATGTTTGCCCTAGTCGAACTTGAACCCGGGACCACCTTCCGCTCCAAAGGCAACCACTCAATCCACTGAGCCATTTGGTCGGTTTTTGCATACCTTATGATATTTCAAACTATACAGAGATACAGATCGTCTATGTAGAGTGTATAGGTGAAATTCATTGTCTACACTTTTGTGTTATTTTGATATTTCTCTATCTTTATTACTTTACTAAGAAAAATCAAATTTAAAATTCATTATCTCATTGACTGCCATCTTAAAAATGTATACCTACAAAAAGCCTCATAACTCGAAAACATGAAAATGTAGATAGTGACCTCTACATAGAATAGGCGATATATTTATCTCCATTTTCCTTTGTACTTATAGAAATCAATGATCGGAAACGAATTAGGCATTTTCCTCTCGAAAGTGAAGTAGGTACTGAATCATCGATCAATTTAACAGAAGTACAGTGTTTCCTTCCTTAACGGACACGCGGAGCAAATTTACTAGTTTTTTTTTTATTTCACCAAATCTTTTAGATTTTTTTTAATTTTTTTTTTCAAATTGTAGGAATATCCTTATAACTTTTAAATCACCCGATATTTTATGCCAAATTTGATTTTATTTTATTATCTTTCAAATAAGCTCAATTGCAATGACAGTTTCTTAATATAATAATAAATCATTAATGTCAAAACAATTACCTACGTTTTGCATAAGCAATACATTAAAAAAAAATGCGATTTCCTTGTAGCTTTTTGTTTTTTGTGATTACTCATAGTAAGAAGAATTATAGTTTTAAATATTTTTATTAACTTTTCATTAAAAAAAGAAAAAAATTTTACTTGCTTCACACTACATACATATTTTGAAAAGCTAATTTATCTACATGCTTAAAAATGAGACCCCACCTCTTTTAAATACAATTTTTTTGTTTCATTAAATTAAAATATTATAGAATGAAATTTGATTATTTTAATTTTTGATCAACACTACTACACCAAACCACCATTTTGAAAAAATACTTAAAAATTGTACATACAGTTTATCAGATTATCAATTGACATGTTTTTTAATATTTTTTTTGCAGTTTTTAAACTTCAATTTTATTGTAACTTAATTTTTGTTAATTAATTGGTTGTGTTGGTATGACTTTTAATAAAAAAAAAAAAATTGACAGCTTGCTTATTCATAGATCAGGAACTTGCACAGGTATTTATGGTTTTTAAATTTTAGACTATATTTGTTCTTTAAATTTTTTTTTGGTTGTGTTGTAGTCTTGATAAAGAAAATAAAAAGTTTTCGAAATATTGGCAACAAACAAAGTTGTATTTATCATTAACCTAGACTCTAGTCAAAAAAGAACCACTTCCTTCGTTACAAAGTGTTATTCGGAAAAACACAATTAAAATTTCAGAGATCACTTAAAAGAGATTTATAAGATCTCATCTTTTTTTAAATTAAAACGAAAACAGAAACTAAGAATGCCTTTTAATATTATTAATAAATATTCGGTGTGAGTTTGATTATATACCTATATGAACGCTAGATATGATTGTACAATGGGTACAATAGGGTGGATTATTTTTGTATGGAGATTTTTGGATTTTAGATTTGCCAAAGCCCTGGGGGCGAAAAACTTGTGTTATAGGTATATAGTTCAAAGGTCAAAATTTGGTAGTTTTTTTAGTTTTTGACCAATAACTCTTCAACAAATAATTTTAAGTGAATTTAATGTATGACAATCAAGATTTTTTTATATATTGATAAAGTTAGTTGAACTATAATCCGAAAATGATGACTTTTTATATTTAAGTCTATCTAAATAATTATAATATGAGCAAAACATAGACATGTTATATATCATTTTAAAGGTAATTGAATAACCTTTAACTTAGTCATACATCAAATTCAGTTAAAATTATTTGTTGAAGAGTTATACATAAATCAAAAATTGAAAAAACTACCAAATTTTGACCTTTGAACGGGTCGCGGGAGCATCAAAATAAATTTGATTTGGAAAAAACTTAAGATTTTTAAGCAAAAACACAAGTTTTTCGCCCCCATGGTTTTGGCAAATCTGAGTTTTTAAAAAGCGATCCACCCTAATGTACAAGTACATTGTACTACAAGTAAATGATAGGTGTATGGTATGCAAGAAAATATAAATCGAAAAAAGAATTTTTTATTATAGATTCATTGAATGTATCTACTACATATAATATGATAACCAATATTACCGGAGGGGGATAAAACCATACAAAATATTTTTCAAATCTATATGCGTGATTTCATTTCAATACGCACATAAAAACTTGACTATGCGGAATAATCCTTATGGAAATCTTTGAAGAAAAAAAAAAAAAAAAAAAAAAAATCGACAGATAATAAAATATTATGTACTCGAAGAAAGCATATTCGCCGAAAAGTTTATTTACTGAATATTTTTAAAATCCAATTCTTACCCGGCTGTAAAAGCCGATCGGCTTAAGATTAATTCCTTGATTGTGTTGGATTATAAGGAATTAAATTATTTTCCATGAATGCGTTTCTTTTATACAATATTTGGAATTGGTCTTTTTTTTTATTATCATTGTTTTCATTCATACTAGAAAATTGAATGTTCAAATTGAAAAATGAAATGTCCCAAAAATGTCTTACATAAATGAAATTAATGTTTTTTTCTTTTTATTTTCTTTCTTTTTTTTAAGTTAAACTCAAGTGTTCTATATAAATGTGTATGTATTGTATAATGTTATGTACATAATTATCATACGTATAATTACAAAAACACTTGAATATTGATGTCGAGTAGTTCCCTAGAAATAAAATTAATTTCTGATTTTATTTACATACATTTTGTTTATTTTCCATTTTAATGTAAATATTTTTTTTTTTTTTTTGCTTTGCTTTTCCAGAAAATCAATATTCATTTTATGTAAATATAAATTTTTTACAATCCTTGCATAAAAAAATATTTAAAATTCATTCACAAAAACAAAAAAAAAACCATAATTTAACCAACAATATTTATACACATAATTGCTTTTGACTAATTTGCTTTAACATTTCAATGTTTTTGTTGGTTTTTATTGTTTTAACCTTTCAAGTATACTTACATATATACCTACTGACAACAATTCCACCTTATATAAATTTCTTTCTTTTTTGTGTGACTATATCAAATACATTTACTCGATAAAAATTCATTGAATGAATTCGAAATGTTAGCGTAATTTTAACTGAATGAAAATTGATGTACAATAAAACAAAAATGTTTAATTTGTATTTATATATTTTGTTAATAAATGCGGAAATGGTTGAAAGCGCAATCTCCAAATAAATAATGGCAATGGAAATGAATACGGTAGAGTATTCGATAAATTGACCCAATTTTTATGACTAAATGATTGAAAAACCAAAATGGACAAACGAAATACGTTTTTTTTTTAAACGAATATAATCCATTGCAAATATGGTTCCTATGTAAATGGACTGCACTAAATTTTTAAAGGAAAATGAAATAACTTTGAAAGAAATAATTTTATAATCACAAATATTTATGGAAAATGTCAAATCACGAGTATTTATGGAAAAGACATCATTCTAGAACATTACTAGAACATTGTTTACTCAATTTAGTACAAATATACTCGTAGCAAATATATGATTGCTAATATTTTTACTCAATCGCCATTTTGGTGATCTCTAGAACATCAATTCAAAATGGCCGCATATGGCGAAAATTTATTTCGTTCATAAACTCGATTTCGCCAATTTTATTTTTGAATACCAATTAATATTAATAAATATGCCTTTATGTACAATAAATACATCATAAGTATAAGCGCCCTAAATTACATAAGAAGGACGGACATAAAACCAACATAAAAATAACTTTTATATCACTAAATTAAATGTCAAAAAAAAATCCCTTCCAAGAAATTTTTTATTGAATTGGGGTCTGCTCAATTCTATGCTTAACGGTCATTCAACATAATGCGCTAAAACTCCATTTAGTTTATATACGAGAAATTTGCATTATTTATTATCAATTTTAGGCAACTCTCTTCTACGAATATTGCACTGCATGAATTTTGGGTTAAATAAGCAACTAAAATAGTCTAACTTCATCAAATAAAACAGATCTTAAATCACAATTCTTGTGTTAAATGGTTCTGCTCTATGTTTTTCTTATTTCAATTGAGTGCAACAAGGCTCGATCTTAGGCAGTGTTTGATTTTCTAATTATACTGACATTTGGGGTTTTTATCCCGAATCTGTATCCGGCATTTTGTTCTTAAACAAACAAAATTAAATGTACGTCCATTGTGACAATTTCCATGGTGTAAATACTAATTTAAACGCTTTAAACGTTTACAGCTTATAAAAATCATTGACTGTGCAATATTATGACTGATTACGCAGTTTTAACATTTCTTGGTTGTGTTATTTAAAAAAAAAACGAATTCTCATTACATTTACATTACTTTAAAGTGAAACAAATAATAATGCATGTAATATACAAGTACTGTACTTAATACGTAAATAATATCGCGTGCTATTGTCGGATCGTTACTATTATTTACAGAAAATGTAAAAATAAAATCACATATTATAGTTAGAATAATAAGGAATTATGTAAACAACACCACCCAAGTGACTATCAACATGTTTAATCTTTAATCTTTGGCATAAGCGTCATTTGGGAACACGATTATTGTTGCTGGAAATCGTTTATTAGATTTTTTTTTGCGGTTTTAATGTTTCATTAGACTGCTCACTAGTGTGAGAATATAAAAGAACTTTTGAAAATGTATAGCAACAGAATCGTTCAATTTAGAAGGGGCAATTCTGTCAGGTTTTAAGGAAATTAGGAAACAGAATCAGTACACGCGAAATGAGTAATTAAATTTGTGATTTTTGTGTGTGTTTAGGAGAATTATTATTTTTTTGTGGTGTTGGAAAACTAATGCCGTCGTCCGGTTATATTATTTTGTGACAGCTGTCATTTAGTTCAACTGACAAAGACAAAAACGAATATTGATATTGTATCCCCTTTTATCGGTTCGTAGGTTCAATTGTCTGTAATCTGCGATAGATTCGACAAATGTCATGCTGCTGGTAAAATCATAAAAACATTAAAGATGAATATGAACAAAACAGGTGTTCCCTGGTGCCAATGTTCTCTTATTTTAAAATGTGTATACTTTTTGAACAGCCCCTCAACTCCTTCAAAATACACCATTGAATTTGTTTATCCTTTTTTTATTTAGACCCTTTCAATAAATATTTAAATTTGTAATATTTTGCTGAAAAAGTGTCCATTTTGATTTTAAGAGATGGCATTTTTGTTTTAAACAATTTTTCTGTTAAAATACGTAAGAACTAAAATAGAAATTTGACTAAAAATTTTTTTTTTTCGATTTTCATATCAAATATTGCATCACCCCGCTGATGGAGACAATAAACTTGCCAATTTCAAATTTATACAAAAACAGTTGCGGCTGTATACTTCAACATAAATGTGTACCAATACCTAAATACATTAAAAGCTTCAACTAAATCCGTAAATAAATAATATTAGAAAATTTACAAAGTTCAAAAAGTTTAAACGGACGAACACCAACCATGCCCCTTCCTTTCACAACATTAAATCTCCTTAATAAGAATTTAAGTGCTAACAGATACAAAATTTCATAAATCCACATCATTATATAAGTGGTTGTTATGGGTAAACATAAGTATTTAAGAGATAATACAACAATCTTCAGATTTATTTAAGCCGATGAGCTTAAAAGCTTTAACAAATTCTGTTGAAATAAATAAAAATATTCAATAATTTTAAACAAAAAAAATTTTCAATTGAAATGATTTCGCCTAACGAGTAGATATTTTTTGGTTTTTCAAACAAAAAAGCTTAATAGAAAATCGGTAAACAACAACAACAACAACAACAACGACAACAATAACAACCATCACTTATTAAAACTACAAGTACTTTATATATATAGATATGTGTATATGCATCATCGACTAAACATAAATTAAGCTCCCTTCACTATATACATACATACATACATACATATATATAAATAAAACTCATTAATCAAATCAGGTGTCGTCCGTTTGAATTGATGCTACTGGAAAAACTAACATTCGCTCGTGAACCGTTACACCAGCACTTTGGAAAATCCTATACGCAACAATTTTTGCGCAACTGGAAATCGTGGAAATAATGCATGGAGAAAATGAATACTACTATTTGAAGAGAGTAAAAATTGGAAATGCGGGAATAACTTTTGAACTATATAGTAGGGGGACCGAAGAGATGAGAAAGAGTGTTGGGCATGGATGTGTTTTTTGGAAAATTTGAGAGATACATTGAGATGTGAGACAATTTTATGGTGAAAACTCTTTACCAAGGTAAAGAAAAATTTCGCTCGAACAAACAATTTTCAGTGTATGTAAGTATAGGTATACGCTATCACATACTAGTTAGTTATTTGGAAGTAGTATTATCTAGCAATACCGCAAACTTAAAGGGAATTATATTTGTAGAGCATGCTCTGGAGTTATAACTGGGGTTTCAATTTCAACTCAACAAATTCTTTAAAGCTACATACATACATATATACGACAGAAGCAAATATAACTAAATCAAGTTTCGTGTAGCTACTAACGATATAATAAAACAATTAGTTTGATGGGTAAGCATTTTGTATGTCTGTTGTTTATGATGAATTTTAAATGTTTTATCGAATTGTATTAACATTAAGGTTTGAAATAAGATGAATGACGTATGCGAATGAGAAATGTTTAAAAACCAAAAGAACCAAACATAATTTAGAGCATAGAAATTATTTAAACAATGTCGGAATAGATTAGATGTTCAAATAACCTATTATGCCCGGAAATTATTAAATTAACCAATGGGCACATATATAAATCACGATAGTCCCTTTCTCGTAAAACTGGTCTAATCAACAAAAGGAAGAAATTTAGTTTTTAGTTAGAATCCGTTAAATATTAATTTCCATTAGAAAATGGTCCTAGAGTACTCTAAGAACAGTTCTCTAGAAAAACAACCCGATTTCTATAATAAAGCTCGAAAATTACTCTAGAAAATATCCTATAGTACTCTACAAAAACACCTGGATTACTCTAAGTATGGTTTTTACAATTTTCTAGAAAAAACTCATAAATTTCTACTCTCTTTCTCTCTCTAGCAAAGCTCTAAATGTACTCTAGAAAATATCTTAGAATACACTAGAAAAGCTCTTAAAAAAAACTCCTCCTAAAGAAGGAATAAAGAAGATTTGATACACCGACCCCGTATAAGAAGGCCACAGGTAATTTTTTTTTACATTTTCTTAAAAGCATATTGAATTGCTAAAACTAGATTTTAAGATTTAAAAACGCTTTCTAAATATATATCAGGTACATAGTAGAAGAATTTATAATAATCTTGTTTGTAATATAAAGACAGATACCTTAGCTATTCTTATTTTTTTTTTCTTTTTTTTTCAGTTCAATAAGAATGTCTTAATGCCCTCAAACAGTACTCTATATGTATATAAAAAAAAAAAGAAGCGAAAATCTTTAAGCGTCCGCCTATATAAATTATTTCTTTGTGTAAAAGTTATGGCACATTTTTATGATCCTCATTGAACAAGAGCAAATTACGTTAAAAACGAAAACTTTACTGGCAACGTTTCAAATACTGAGTAATCTGATAATGATGGGAACAAAGGAAAACTTTTGTAAACTGAAAGGGCTCAAAAAGAAAAGCACATTAAAAGAGACTTTAATGCATTATGTCATAAAAATTCATGTAATACAGGTGAAGTGATAAGTACGTCCATAAAATATAATAGCTTCTCAAATATTCTGTTTTATGATATCCTTCTTACCTAGTCCTTATAGGTGTTATATCTTCTGTATAAATATTTTAGTGACGTATTTAGAAATCGCAAGCAAGGCAACTCATCTTAATTTCTGTTTGACAATTGAATTAAAAAGAAAAAAAACACCCACTCAAAATATCTATACTGAAGAAAAAATTGTTCAGGATTTAAAAAAAAAATTATTTAACCCTTTTATGTTAACAATTTAAAGACCATACATTTTTTTTTTTACTGCTAATAGAAAACATTTCTTAATGAATAACAAATGATTTTTAAAAATTTATTGATTTAACAAAATAATTTGTTAAATCAAAAAATCTATAAATGTTTTTTTTTCGACATTTTAACTTCTATTCACTAAACACTAAACTAACAACCAATTAAGCAATCCTAACAATATTTATTTAACAAATATTTAATTAATTCAACAAAATATTCGTTAAAAAAATAATTTAGGTGGATTAAAAATTCGAACTATTTTTTTGAAAAATGAGTTAGATCTATACAAAATTCAGTTGATTATTTAGTAAAAATATTATGATTAAAGTTTGTCACACCAACAAAATTAATTTGTTGTTCGAATTAATATTTATCTTAGAATGTATTTTAAACTTAGCATAGTCATATGACCGTATTAATTTATAATGGAAAATTCTTTTTGTAAACCGACTATACTTTTGTAGTTAGTTGATTCTGTGTCCTCTTTCAAACAAAATTATCTCTCCTTTCGACGTTAAATAACAATTTTTTCCAATAGAGGCTACACAGTTAAATAATGTTTCAAGTCTCTTGATTAATGATAATATATTTCGTGGACCTAATTTTCTATACCTACGGTACATAGAACATTTCCTTCTTTGCCAAACGGTGTTTGCATAACTAATACAAATACGATGATTTGCAGCATTTTACAATTAAAAAACTTTTATTTTCTCAGAGGTATTTTCACAGTATTTGGGTGTTAATTGAAAAAGTTACTGCAGCCAACAATTACTATTGTAATTTGTTTGTGTTATAAAATATTTTCGTTGGCATTTTGCGAAAGGAAAACTTTTCTTTTTTTTCTTTTTTTTTTTTTTTTTTTGTCGGTAGGTATTCCGATTTCCGCATATAAAATTTATGGCTTCAAGATTTATTGTTTTTTCAATAAATTGTTCTTGTTTTGACAATGGATTAGATGAATTCGAAATGACTTTTTCGTTTATGAGTTATTACTTTTAAAATTTTTAATAAAAAAATATAAATGTTAAAATTCCCAGCAGTTTCCTACGGTTTTATTGCATATGCTCCGGTTCTTCAAACAAGAAAACTTTGGTTTTTATGAAATTTTCCATGTACAAACATAAATCTCTTTTTAAATCATCACAGCATCATTTTTCATTAATGATTACACGCAGCCTAGTTGTATAAATGTATGTATGTATGTATAAAGGTGTGACTTGACCAGATGGAAAATAGAATAATATTCTAGAGGAAATCGTTTTTAAAGAGAAAGTAACGAGATGATTAACTCTAATTTAAGAATTCATAAAAATATGCCATTGGTTGAATGCAATATTATACGAACAATCTCTATTGTTTGAATATATTTAAATTGACCAGAGTTAATTATGTATTTGAAGTAACTGCGCTCATTTTACATATGGCAATACAAAATATATAGGTACGAATCTTTTTTTTTCTTCTAAGACTTGCGACATAATATTTGCCGACTGAAGTAATAATTTATTACTTATTTATCTATTATAAGGAAATTCGAGGATAGATGATCTAGCAAATTTAAAACAGCTGTAAAATTTGTATTTTCGGTTATTTATTATACATTTTTTTCCCCAATATATCTGTTAACTAAACTAATAACAAAATTTCCTTAAATATTCTCTATTTTAATAAAAAAAATATTTAATTTTTCTTCTATCCCTTGTATGCCGGGACGAAAAATCTCTACTGTTTGAATATATTTAAATTGACTAGTGTTAATTATTTGAAGTAACTACGCTCATTGTAGGTATGGCAATACAAAACATATACGAAGCTTTATGTTTTTTCTTCGAAGGCTTGCGACATAATATTCGCCGACCGAAGTA
The DNA here is from genome assembly GCA_026745375.1 of Platyura marginata. Classification (NCBI taxonomy): domain Eukaryota; kingdom Metazoa; phylum Arthropoda; class Insecta; order Diptera; family Keroplatidae; genus Platyura; species Platyura marginata. The sequence continues at coordinate 8,173 of JANSTT010016631.1, read as the reverse complement.
ATAATTTATTACATATTTATCTATTATAGTCAAAGTCTCAAAGTGTAAACAGAAACCATCAGAATATACCGATTGGAGCGAGAACGTAATCTTTAAGAAATGGGTCAACCAAATGAAAACATTGAGTATCGATATCGAGGCCTCTATCTCTTTATGTTTTTCAAACTCAAAAATTATTTCAAGTTATCAATTGTTTAATCGCAGGTATGTACAATACATACCTACCTACATATTAGTAAAGCTAATTTTCTCACAACAAATATAATTATACATACTTTACTCTATAAACATATTTAAACTATATATAATCCACAATCTGACGCGTGTTTATCCCATAAAAATAAGACCGCTCAAATTAATCAAAATCTCTCTCTATATTAGGTGCTTACTTAAAGTATTAAAATCACAGATTTTCATTTAATGTTTTATATAGAAATTAAGTAATCCTCTTCCTTAAAGGATAATTAACCTTAGAGGGAAAAAAAAATCATATGAAAGGTTTGGTCTGTCATAAACCTTAGAACCAAGTAAAAGAAAGATTAGAAGATGAGCCGCATTGTCAAGAGGATTAGCAAACTGAAACGACGAAATAAATTTCGCGGTAGGTAGGGAAATTAAAAAAAAAAAATTAAAACAAATAATGAAATTTGTATTTTTAAATATAATTTTTGTTGAATTTAGGGTGTCGAGCATAAATCTCTCAGATATTGTAACATTAAAAATTGCAGCATAAAATTATTATCAACACCGCATCAATAAACTCACACTGAACAAAAAAAAAACACTTTATGAACAAAATTTTGATGGAAATATTTTAATATATTTTTATGTTCAAACTTGAAACTTTTTCGAAACCCCCCCAAAAAAAAACCCTCCCAAATAGCATACACAGTCCATTGTAAGAAGGGGTCGTTAAGCATTTTATCGAAAAGAAAACTTTCAACAGATAGTAATGATACCATTTAAACTTTAACTTTTCCAATATCATAACGAAAGTTTTGATCATAATCTTTAAGTGATAACAAGCTTAAAATAATAACGAAAGTCATAATAGGAATTTTAGCATATCATTAAGAAATTAATTAGACAACCGTTCCAATATTGGGATAGCGAATATAATTAATGCGATTTTTTCCACCATTCATCCCTCGGGGGTAGTTTGGTTTGGTTATTAAAATTTATTTTGAAAATTTTCGATTACAAAATTAAATACAAAAATATTCAAATTAATATGCCAACAATCTTAATGCCTTTATCATATGGCTGTTTAAGACAAAAACGGAACTTAGTTAATTTTGGACGCGCATTAATATTGAAAATTGCTAAATAAATGTTGTATATAGATATAGATATAGATATTAGCTATAGGAATAGGTCTATAGATAGAGATACGAGTAGGTATAAAGAATGAACAAAGGAAAAAATCAATAATCGCACAACATTAAATGTGGAACTTTTATAAGGTTAGAGAGACGATGCTGTTTTTATATTAAATTGAATATTATTTTAATTAATAATTATATACCTCAAATGTCAAGAGCTCTACCATAATAGATCAAAGGAAATATGAAATATAATATGAATACCTCCTCAGACGTACTTAAAGTAACATTATATATATATTGTAATGTTGTGGATAAAGAAAAAGGGGATTAAAATTTAAATTCATTAACATTTTCAGATTACAGATTTATGAGGAGCTGAATACATCTACTTTGAACAAACATTTGAATGAATTAAATCAGCACCTAATAGGCACATTTCTTAAATATGATTCTTTTCAATACAAACACGCAAGACTATTTTATTGTATGTGTCAGCATACGTGTTAAGATTGTAGGGAATAAAATACTCCCCCGCTAAATTGATTTCAATTTTTGGCTAAATTGTAAAATTCGGTCAAATCTATATTGTGTCAGGTAAGTAATGAGAGTTAGAGATTAGAATCAATTAAATGTTCAAAAATGTTCTTGCGAAAAAAAAACACTTTCTGACAATTTATCAAGTGTAGCCTTTTGAACTCCAACACAACCGATATATGTAACATTGTGAACTGAACCGGTACACATAAGGGACGAATAGTTACGGATCCTGACAGTTTGGTTCATGGTAAGTTTATCGGCCTAGATTGTAGATTGTAGATTTATTAGGGGTGAACGATGCACCTCGACCTTTATTTACTTTCTTACTTCTATTTTCATGCAGCCGCTCTATTATCTAATCTAGAGTACCTCCTCGAGTCCAGTTTCCTTAAGGAATTTTAGGATCTTGAGTGGATTTAGGGACGGAAGGTCCCTCTCGGTCCGGCAGTAGTTCCCCTGATAATCTCTCCTTTTATGGATGAGTGCTCCGCATTCTGTTAGGAGGTGTATTGGGGTTTCTTATGTTTCTTTACAGAACCTTCACGTGCCGTTTTCTTCCAGACCCAGCTTCCTCAGTTGTCCCTTTAGCTTGGAGTAGCCTGTCAGGACTCCCGTCAACATCCTGAGTCTGTTTTTAGTAACTCTTATCGGCGTATATACAAGTGGATACCTGACCTCTGTTACTGTTTTTAATGTTTTTATTTTGGGGGTTTTAGGTGTCGATTGACAAATTATTCAATGAAGGATGTTAGTAACCCAACTAACAAAATTGGTGACTACGCAGATAATTGCGTAGATTTTTTTTTTAATTGTATAGATTTAGATTTAGATCACAGTACCGGCGTCTCATTTTTCGTGAAACGAAACAATTGTAAAGATGTAATAAAATCACACAATTATATGGACGTAGGATGTATGATTGCGAATTCTAGGCATCCCCTAGGTGCAATTATCAAAAAAATAGCGATAAAATATATGCACAATAAGCGCATATTAAGTACAGGACGATAATGCTAATGGAGCTGATCTAACTTTAAGATCAGTTGAATTAAACAAGAACCGAATTTACCATCGGCATCAACTACAGCAAATGTTACGGAATCCAAAGCGATGGAAATGGGCGGGGAATCGAACAAAAACAAATCTGAAAGTAGTGAAACGAATTACACCTCATCTTTGTTTTACGCGATTATCGGTTCCATCAAATCGTAAAACAAATCGCGTAAAAAAATTTCATAAATTTATACTCGATTTTAGATTAAAATCTAGTTTTAGAGATAAATTTGAATTTTCGCGTTAAAGTGAAGAAATCGCGCAAAAAAAAGGGATTCGTGCAACACGAACAAATCGCATTAAAGTGAATTCGCGTAAAAAGAGGTCGCGTACAAAAAGGATTTGGTGTAGTTAGTTTTCTAATAAAAATCACTTTTTTTTGGGTATAGTTTTGCAAATTTTCCATCGAACATTATTTTTGGATTTCTGTTCAAAGCTATTTCTAAAAGTCTCTTTTTGATCCGTATAGGTATTCTTTGCAAATTTTCTTAACAAATGTCTTTTTTTAAAATTTACAATTTACAGTTGGTTAAAGGTAAAGAGATCAACTATAAATATACAGAAATATAGCCAAAATATATCTAATAACTTAACTCCCATAAATATGGATAACATGGAGCAAACTTGGATGTTAACAAAGGTCTGTTGCATACGATATATCATTTGAATGGTGCTCTGAGAAATAAACGAATATACCACAAAGCCCATTAAGACATGAAGTATCATGTTTATGTGCAGTTTAATGTGATTTACTCAATTTACAACAAACCCTTACCATTTATTTTGTTGTAAATGATTGTATATATATGTATATATACTATATATAAATATATCTATATATATGCCTATGCGCATACATGAAATTCATGGGAAATTTTGTAAAAGCTCTCTGGCTAACTGATGCAATTAATGTCATAAGTTATTTTGGATTTTTTTATTATTTTTAAAATAATTTTAAAAAGTTTATGTAAATAACTGTAAGTGTGTGATGTGTGATGTGTGATGTGTGTGTGTGTGTGTGTGTGTAATAAAAATTAATTTTTACAAACAGGTCAAAATAATAAACAAAAATTATTATTAACATTCCGCTGAAATTCCAGAAAAAAACTGATAAATGCTATGCAAAACGTTTGGCACATTAATTATGTAAATGAAATGAATTAATTCTGATTTTTTTTTTTTTTGTTTGGATTGTAATTTCCTTTTTCTTTGCGAGACACCTAAAAAAGAAACAAAAATATTTACAATAAGTAAAATGAAAATTTATTAAACTCAAACAAATCATAAATAAATTTAAGTGGAAGAAATTTGAAAAATTAAAAGAATGTCGTCTTACAAGAGTCCTCTTACAAGTTTGTCGTCCATCTTTAATCGTTGAATTCATTTTCAATTTCTTAACCGATTAATATTCTGATAATGCCTGTATAGAATATTGTAGTAGATTGCATGTACAATTGCACACTGAACCCTTATTGAATGATTGTCAGATATTCGGATTAATATTTTTAGATTATTAAAATTGGAATTGTTATTAAATTCATTGCCCAGTTAGAGAGAAGGAATAATAGTACATAATAGATCTTAAAAGATTGCAGTGCTTTGGACCAACCTCTCCTTAATCTAGAGAGAAGGACCATAAGCACATAAAAACCTATTTCTTCCCGGTAGGACTATATGGACCAAACTCTCCTAAATCTAGAGAGAATGACCATAAGCACATAAACACCTATTTCTTCCCGGTAGGACTATATGGACCAACCTCACCTAAATCTAGATAAAAGGACCATAAGCACATAAAAACCTATTCAACACCTATTTCTTGCCTGAAGGACTATATGGACCAACCTCTCCTAAATCTAGAGAGAATGACCATAAGCACATAAACACCTATTTCTTGCCGGAAGAATTATATGAACCAACCTCACCTAAATCTAGAGAGAAGGACCATAAGCACATAAAAACCTATTCCACACCTATTTCTTGCCGGAAGAACGTGGAACAAGCATGTAATTAGTTTAAATTTCCATTGGTTCTCTACAATCTCAATTTATCGATTATTGAACAAATCTCCATAGCAACCAAAATTATTATTCTCTATTTTTAAAGTAATTAGCCATTTACAATTTTGGAAATTTAAGTTTCTCCGCCTCTGAATATTATTTTCAAAATCGAACCACTTTATAATGAGAACTATAGTGTTTTTCCTCGAAAAAAAAACACTAGGCCTTATATTCGAGAGAGCGAAAAAAATCGCATAATTTTGAAAATATAAAAAAAAAAATTCGAATAGAAGGCCAAGTCGCAGAAAAAAAAATTCCTATAAATTACTGTATAAGTGACTGAGAAGTGGTGGGTATGTAGGTAAAAGAGGTTGATTGGCGGTGTAGCATTAAACTTCTCGAATACAAGACCCTCCTAGGTCCATTATACGAATAAAAGCCACACTAAGCCTTCTATTCGAACACAAGACATGGATGGGGGAGGGGGTGGTTTTTTTGTTGTTGTTGCGAAAAGACTGTAAATTAGTGCTGATGGAATTTAATGTTTTGTCAGGTGATTTAACGAACGAAGTTAAAAGATTGAAGACGTTTTAGAATAATTCTGTGTCGGAATGAAATTAGAATGATTTGACATTACAACTGAGTAGGTATCTACTCAACTATTTATAGATCATCTGTTTGTAATTAGATGATGAGAAGATTAATTAGATTTAATTTACATCACGAACGCAAATTTCTATCTAAATGTCACATTCTGTTGTTCCTTTGCCCTGTATAAGTATCTTGTTATTATTCTTTCCTCGACCCCCCTTCCGCCTCCCTATAAAGTCATTATAAATGAATGCGAAACTGGAAAATATAAAACATACTCTGGCAAATAGCATAATATGACTTACTACATTTAGACTTAAAATAATATATTTTCTCCCATTCTATTCATCATTTATCATAAAAGAATTATTTTTACTTTTTTTCCATTCAATAATATAAATACGAGTAAATCTTTAGAAATTTTATTTACCAGCAAAACCTCTTAGTCTAAAATGCCTCTTCGTTTGAGTGGAGCTCCTTCAGGGTATAGAAAAACGACGATAAGGAGTATGATATTTTCTAAAAATCAACGACTTTCATTGAAAAGTTTTTTTTTTTTTTTTTATACTTTATGGCAATTCATTTGATTTAGTTCAATTTTATATTTTCCGCAAAGAATTTTTTTTTTTTTTTTTCTTATTTTTTATTTTTCTTCCCAAGTATTATATGTTGGTAGATAAGTGAAAATATAGAGGTGGATAGAGAGAGGTATAGGCAATGGTAGGTATTATAGATTTAAAAGTGTGGTACATAGAAATTATACTTCTATCAACAACAAAAAAAAAAGAAAAGAAAAGTGTGGGTACATTATGAGAATGAGAATGAGAATGTTCACCTTTATTATTATAAACTGGAAATTAGATATCAAGTATGAGGAAATGAGGGCAAAGTTAAGAAATATTTTCGCATTACACCATCTTTCGACTTCCATTTAAGGAATAATATTTTTATTTATGAAACATTTTCTATACGGAAAATGGATCAGTATGGAAATAGTGTTGAAATTGAATTGAATTGGAGATACTAGTCAGTATGTATGGAGGTAAATTGAAGAGCAATTCAAAAATATTGTAATATTATGCAAATATGTATCAGGAAACATTTTATTTTTAAATTAACAAAATTAAATTTTACTATTAAATAAAAACGGCTTTTCTGATGAAATCATGAACACAATTTTCCTGTTTTCTTTTCATTTTGCGTTCATGCGACAAATATTATTTGATTGTCGCAAATTTTTTATTCGGTTTCCCCTTTTTCGCTTTTTTCTCATAATCCAATTTTAAGTAGGTTTTTAATTCTATACTAATATAGATGGTGATGTTTAGTATTTTTTGCTTCCATACTGTCTATGAAATATAAACGGGAAGCTTTTGGTTTCATAAAAAAATTTTATCGCGTTTTTTCGTGTTTTCTCCACGAATTGAAAGTTTTCTAACCAAAAAAAAAAAAATGCAATAAAAATTTTGCTCACTCCGCTTGCTCGTTGACACGATAACTTTATAGAACACGTTGAGCTAGAAGCTTCAATATTGTGCGTTTGGTAAATGAACAAAAAACACCCACCCCTTCAAACCCTTTCCATACAAATTTTTTTGTAAATTAAGTATTTTTTCGTGTTTTCTTTCACTAAATAACAAAATTTTAAAAAACTATTTACTGTATAAATAGGGGATCACCATTTTTTATCTATCTTTAACCCTTGTAGTACCCCCCTCCCCATACTAAAATTCAATAAAATGGCAATTTTCTCACAATTCTTATAAATTCTTATAAAATTGAGAAAAAATTGTAATTACAAAAATGTTTTTGTTTTTTGCGTTTCATAAAAGGAGGTTACCATTTTTGATCCACCATTAACCCTTATAGGACGTAGGGACACACCATACTAAATTACTATAAAAAAAAACCATTTTCTCACAATTCTTATATGAAATTGAAAAGAACGGATGGTAATGTTGGGGGAAGGGTGGAGACGAGGTAATTTAATATGGAAGCCGTATTAGCTTTACTTAGCAGCCTTTTTTTAATTTTTAATCAGTCAGATCAGGCATTAGAGAAATAAACAAAAATCATTGAAAATTGTATAAAAAGCTCTGGTAATAACTTGAGTGGTGAATTAATTTTCTGTTCCGAATGAACATTGCGAAAAAAACGAATTGCGTATAACGAAGGCGAATATTTTGCATAAACGGAATTTAATCTAGCAATGATCTTTTCATTCAGAAATGCTATATAGAAAATTCTTATTTCAAATTCAAGAAATTTTCTGTATAATAACCCAAACCCACGATATGAGAGCGATAACGCCTAAGCGATATAATTAAATAAAAATTATATTTTTTGTAAATTATTTTTGATCTAGATCTAGAATTTGAAGTAGATAATTATTGGGCAAATTAAATGGTGAATTTTTGAAATATTGTATACCCAAAAAATACACACGCACTAAACAAAACTATAGACCATTTTTAATTAGGCTTTTATATGTATAAGGAAACCGGAAAACTCGACGGATACAGAAACTTAATTTGAAACAATTTTTTTTGTTCCCCATTATCGCCGAAAATTGTGCAATTTTCATTTCCTTTAATGATATACAAAAAAATTCAAATTTACCAGCCATAAGCTTTGTTTGTATATCATACAATCAGAACGTATCCATCT
>JANSTT010016630.1:0-20775 GCA_026745375.1 Platyura marginata | reverse complement strand
AATATCATAATATATATATATATATAATATATATATATATACATATATATATATATATATTGTCTGTGTATGGTAGAGGTATATCTAGTCCTTACGCTTTCATTTGCATATCAATATCCGTACAGAATCTTTGGCACAGCGTGTATTCCCGTCGCGATATCATTTTTCCAACACGGAAAAATGTGAAAATTTTGCAATCTGCTCCATATAAAATATATTACACAATACATATATACCTACATATATACGCGCTATGGCATTATTTAGGTCACTAAGGACAAATATCAATTTGATTCCGTGATTTATATAAGAAAAACGTGGAATTTCCCTTTTTACAGTTTGTTTTATACGATTCTGTTGGAATACATAAATGTAGCATAATATAATGCTATGAAGTATATGTAGATATGTACGAGTATAGTCCTTTTACCGATACGAAACATATGTACCGCATCTACTACCTACAATTTTATGGGGAAGCTACAAAAAAGTAGCAAGTAAGTATCCATAAATTGGTTATGGAAATCTGTTGGGGCATAAATGTGTTTTTATTTGATTTTTTTTTTTCTTTTTTCTTTAACAAAAATTTTTTTTTTACCTTTTTTAAATCGTTAAGTAAGCGCGTACATATGATCTTGAACGATATACAAAACAAAATCTCAGACTCATCTAAATCATTTTAAAAGAAACATAATTTTATATGAATTATTTCCCTTGAAATTTAAAAAATCTTCATTTACCTGATCCTTATTTAAATAATAAAAAAAAAACACTTCCATTTTTTATATTACTTTTTTATTTAGAGCTATAAACTTTATATATATATGCGTTCAACACAAATTGTACCCTCCTACAATATGAATATATAATAAAATACATTTTTTATTGATTAACAAAATTTATATTAATTATTTGCTTTTTTGTTGGACAATTTATATTTTCCCACTAAAATGAGACTTAAGTAATAATTAAAATTAATGTTGCTCATCCATTTAACAATGTTAATATCCAAATGAGCATATTTTTACATTGCCTTACCTAAAAAAAGATATAAGTAGTTTCTCTCTTACAGTCTACGAGACTTGACCATTACCTGTTTCCATGAACAATAAGGGCAATGAAGAGAAAATTAGGTATACTAAGTAAAACGTGCGGATAAAAATAAAATAACACTCCTACGTGAAAGACTCGGTAAAATAGGTAAAAAGGATGGTATTGTTATATAGGAGCATAAGTAAAATCTAAAATTAGTCCCGTTAGCTGTGAACTGGCTTAGGAAAGTGACTGAAACACGAACTTTGGTCTAGTAAGTAGTATTGATCAAGAGTTCTAGCGTTAAAGACGACATTTTAGTGCCATTTCATTTTTAATTAAAAAAAACAAGTAGGTACAACTATTAGGGAAAACACTATTTCCTAATTTATGCAACTTTATGGTTTTATTGCTTATGAATTATTAGGTCATCGTTCATTTAGTTCAGAACTAAGTGATTTTTTAATCATCATGAAATAGATTGAAAGATCAAACAAATACCAGTGTTGAGATTCTGATCGCGAACTATAGTAGCTCGACATCGATAAACTGGCAAGCGATATGAATACAATATTTGAGAAAGAGAGAGAGACAGTATTTGTACAAATGTCTATTTTCATAATGAATTTCTCAATGAACTTTTTATATCTAAGCAGAGACACGTAGCTTTCAAAATGAACTTGCTGATGTGCTGAATTGCCTTTTTATCTGTCAGTTTATCAACTTGTCGTGAACGGTAGATAATTTGGGTTTGTTTTTGTGGTTATGAAGTGGTAATGGAGTCTAAATGCATAGTTAAATTTTTCTTTTTTTTTTTGTGCTTAAGATTGAGATTTCAAACTATTTTTGTTGTTACTTTCAAAAATCTTCACTTTGACACTGAAAATCGCACTAACACAAATAATACACGTATTCAGCAATTTTATCGCAATGTCGATAAACGATCAGAATCCCAACATCCAGATTATTTAAAATATAGAATTTTTATACTTGCCTATAATTTGCCGTATAATTTAAATTCACAAAAGATTTACGTCAGCATTAAAGAAATTGTCGAGTGTGTATAACCAATTTAAAAAGGTAGGTAAATCTCATTAAATTTAATATGATACTTAATCTCTAATTCCAAAGTAGGCATCTACCTATATCTAGTACGGAAATCATATGTGATTTGATCTTTTACTAATAAAACATAAACAAATCTGAATTAACTTTATTAAGCTACTTATTTAATGTAAATTTATTTTTTCCGATTTAGAATTTCAAATTCCAAGTATATACGCACTTGTATCAAGTTACCGCATTAGATGTGAAGTGTTTTTGAAACTCAATAATATTGTGTGTATGTGTTTGTGTGTGTGTATATAGGTATACTATATTCATATATACATACCTACATTATTTATTGGTAGGTATAGCAAAATCTGAAAAATCATACAGAATTAAACATTCGAAAAGAATATACCTAGAGGCATATATATATATACACATACATATATATCTATATATATATATATAATAAAAGAGATAACATTCGAAAATGAAGCTTCGGCATTACCTACATATAAGAACTTCAACACGGAAGAAATATTTCTTTGTTAAAAAATGGAAGAAAAACGTCTTAAATTTCCTGGAAATTCATAACATGCGATATGTATGTATATACGAAAAAAATCATATATACATACATATATACTAAACCAAACAAATACTCTAATCCATTCTATAAATCTAACACAAAACCCTTATTTTATTACTCTAAATTCTTTTTTCCCCATTGAACAGAATTTACATAATTCTAATCAATGTCTCTTTTTCTCATAACATTCCCTTATCCATATACACATACATATATTCGGAGCCCTTACAAAACAGAGATTTTTGGAAAATACTTATACACATTCATTGTACCAGTACCAGATATTTTCTTTCACCATAAAAAAAAAAATTTCAAACCATTAGTCCCTTAATAATAGCCATGAGCAGTTTAGAATTAATCAAAAGGAATTTCTTCTTTTTATTTTTTGGAAAAAAGAAGAAAAATAGACTAATAAGAAAAGATTCCCCAGCAAAAGAGAAAACTTTCTATTTAGAAAATTTTCCTTTTTTTTTTTTTTCTTCTTCTTATCTTATCTCAACCGTCGACTAAATTTTTGCAACTGCCAGAGGCTATTTCAGATTAAGTATGATATACATAGAATAGAATAATAAAAAAAAAAACAACAACAATTTTATTAAATGTTATTATTTGTTTTAAATTTGCGGTGAAGTAAAGCGAGAAATTGAAATTTCCTTTTGGGTATTTTCATCCGCAGACATTCTTCGAGTCCTGTTTAAATACACATAGTCATAAAATCAACCATGTGTATGCTATCCCTATCCTATATTATTTATATTAAACTACTTATGGTTCTGGTGCTATTGCTGACTTTTGTATATTTTATGTTGTACTAAACTAAGCAAATGAAATTCATCGCGAAAACTGTTTTTCTAAGAAATGGATGGATTTCATTGTGTTTTTGATAATTTGATTTTTTTTAGTACCTAACTTAGAGGTTTTTAAAAGTATATAAAAAAAAATTGTTACATCTAAATAGGTCTAAAAAGATCTAAAATGATACCATTGACAATTTTTTACGTAAACTAATGTCAAATGAAAAATCATTAGAAATTATTGAAAATGTCCACAAATTAAATTAAATTTCCGTTTTTGTTCAGAATTTAATGGGTTTAAATCTCCTACCTGTAAATTTCAAAAAAATCTTTTTTTGGATTTTTACATAATTTCATCGACATAATTTTTACATTTCAAGATTATTTTCTGTAAATTTTAAGTTAATCCGATAAAAATTAACGAAGATATACCATGGCGTTCTATAGTAAATGTGTGGAGATACATGTGAAATTCTATGCAAATCACTAGAAATGTTCACAAATCAATTAAAAACGTTAAGATTAAATTTATAGAAGTTGGAAAAAAATAATATACAGATTGTCCAAACTTTAAAATAGTTTACAGGTACATACTTCCTATATCTAATGGATTTCGTCTTTATTGATTATTACTCATCTATAATATTAACCCAATTTTCCAGTTCCAATAAAATTCATCCAATTAAAATATTGTCAAAAATATAATGGTGGCATACTTCCTCATTCATTCCAAAAATATTAAATTCCATTACCATTCAATTTCTTATTCATTTTGCATCTACTCAATAATGGATGATGCCAAATAATACATCAAAATTTAGCCCCATTTCTTGTTCATATACTTCAATGTTCGACTCTTTAAATAGGAATATTATTGATTAAGTTATATCATGACGTACCGACATAGGTATACACTGTTTATTTAATAATTTATGTTCAATATCAACCTATGTGTGTTGCACGCTTGACATGACATTTCCGGATGTTTACCACTCTGTTATAAAAAAAAAAAAACATAAATAGGCAAGCACAGAATTTTCACACAAAAAACATGATTTTAAAATTATTTTCATATTGCACGAAAATAATGCCACGTACACGTACATATACAAAACAAATATATATATATATATATGTACTGTACAGTCTGTAAATACATACATACATACATAAGATGAAAATGTTTAAGAATATATTTCTAAACATAAAAATGTAAAAAAATATGGAATTACGCCAGGGTGTTGAAGTAATATGGAACGGCAACACTTTAAAAACCTGTAAAACTGTCTTTTGATCGTTTATCTTTAATAAAAAAAAAAAACCCATAAACTTTTAGCAATAAATTATATTTTTCATGTAATATACATACATACATAATGTAGAGGTATATTTTGTTTAAAGTTTCTTATATAAGCCCAAAAAACACCCCCCAAAAAATGTTTTTCCTCAAATACAAATCGCAATTTTTTTTTTTTTTTATCCCAAAATTCACAATGATTTATATCAAGGAAAAGCATGATTCTTGAATTCTCTGGTGCTACACCACTTTTTCTGACAGTACAAGAAAATATATAGACGCTTACCCTTACCCCCATCCTATTATAGCCAATTTTCAAGCCGTTCTATTATAGACATTTCGTTTCAGTTCAAATAAATAATCTCAAACACAATTAAATCTTAATGATTTTGAAATCATTGCGTAAATACAAAACATAATCCTCAAATAACTCCATTAAACAGAATACTATATTATATCTTCGTTGCCATCAACATTAATAATTGCCATAGTTAGTGCGGCATGGAAGTTTTTGGATGTTCTCATCAACAACATTATGATGGTGGATGGGGATGAATTTTTCCTTAGAGAGTATTGGTAAATGTCAAAATATCTATAGTTGCACGTTGATTTTGGTATTGTTATAAGTAGAGTAAGTGTTCTACTATATAGACAAGTCATCCAGAACAAAATTGCATATATATGTAGGTACCTATTAATTCATATACATAATGTGTAGTACATAGCTCTATTGATGGCCATCACCATATCACACATTATATACCTATACATACATAGCTTGGCTTTGGCTATGACTAATATAGAAAATTATTTTTGATTGATTATAGACCAAAAGACCGGTCGTTTGAAATTAATTAAATAATAAACTCGGAATTATTGTGGCCCAGTCTTTTCCATAAATAATAAATAAACGTTCATTTAAAATCAACATTGGCTATCCATTTGGCCTGGAGCTTTGGGATTGCCATAATTTACTTGTGCACAAAGTATATATATGAGCACCATCATCATCATCAAGCTGTGTAAATGGACGAATATCAAAATTATGGGTCAAACTGGAGGATGGAGTTAAGTGAAAGTATATAGCAGGTTTTCGCTAAAAATGGATGGGAATTTTTTGGTATTTTTTTTTTTTTTGTGTGTAGAAGGCGGAATCTCATATAAATAAATATTTGTTGGCTATTTTGAGCTTCTGGGTAAAAGGATTTAGCATGTACCATCAGTATTATCGTTTTTAATTAGATACTTGGTATTCGAGTAATGTTTTAAGGCTAGGTAGGGAATAATGATGGAAACGGTTTTATTTTCAGAAATATTTATTCTGCAATAGAGTTGGACTCAATTTTTAAATTCATGAACCTAGACTGTCTAGAAAAATGAAATAAATAGACGTTATTCGGACGTATCCTTGGTGAATATTAAATATTTATAAATAAATGTAAAAGCCCACAGAGGTGATTGCTTGGGCCAACTCTAGGTAATGTAACTAGCGCTTAGTTCAATTTATTAAAAAAGACGCTGCTGCTCGCCAATCACTTTTTCCAGCTGGAGGAAAATTTTGATTTTCTAATACTTAAAACCCTCAAACAAAAAGCTGGGTTTTCAAAATATGTTCCTGAAATAAATATCTGAAAAAAAAAATTCAATATTAATCGAATTTGATTTGATTTTTTTAGACAAAATTAAGTCAGTGACGTAATATAAAAACATTTTAAAACATTCCCAATTAATTTTTTTTTTTATGTATTAGACTTTCCAAAAGAATTTCTTACAAGTCACCCAGCAAATCCTTTCAGTTTTGCGTTGTGCAATATGCCGATCGATATATGTACCGAACATCGTTTTTTTTCTTAGTGCCTCATTTTGTGTTAATACAATTCTATATGTTGGAAGGAAGAGTGGTTTCTGATTAAGTTTAAATATTTGATGTCGCATCTTATTTGATATGGCCCACTTCATTCTAATATTTGCAAGTGTTAGACAAAAAAGAAATTCACGACTATTCCTTGAATAGTTGATAGTTAAGAAGATGTAATTTTATTTAACAGGTTCGGTATCGAACAATACAACAAACTGATCAATTTGAGTTAATTAACCTAAGTACATACAAGTTAGAGCAAACAAATAACTTCTTTTTTTTTCAAACTTAAAATCGATTAGCTAATTTGTTATTTGTGTCAATAAAAGTTTACAGTGAGATTGAAATCAACCTCCTACTCATTTACCCATTACCCATATTAAAAAAAAAAAATAAATAAAATCCGGAAAGAAAAATTTTTCTTCTTATATTTTGACAAATAATATTTATTTCAGCTATATCAATTATCCATTCACATGGCCTTTTAAGAAATCCACAATATTAGTGACATTTCACAAGGGGACCTATTGAAGTATTTATATGGAATGCAATTTAGAAATGTTCGTATATTTTTTTTCTCTTCATGTCTTTGAAATCGAAGCTGTACCTACATATGTACATATATCTATTATATATAGCTATGTCATATATCAAATCGTATATAGAACCTTACCTTTGTAAAGAAAATTTGATCATATAGCCCAAAACAGCTGAAAGGAAAATCGAAATGAAAAATGTTGAAATCCTACATGAAAATTGTATTTGTTGTCAAATAGGAGCTATTTATATACGACAATGTAAATCACCAAACTAAACATTTGTATATTTTACACAAAATATATATTTATTTCTTGGTTTAGTTGACGTAAAATATAAGAAAGGAAAATATTTGCTCGAATTTTTCTTCTCTCAATTTGACATTTCGCATAAAATATTTAAATTGAAAAGCAAAAATATACTGGCCAATAACCGAGAATGCTATGTATCATTCTTGCGTCTTTTTTTCTATAAATATTTTTTGGGAAAGAAGGGCACGAAGCAAGAAACAAAAAGAAAACACAACAAAAGAAAAACAGATTTTTTTTTCCATGTAAAGGATCTGTGACAATATTTTCTTTTTTCATTCTTTTTTTCTTTTTTTTTTTTTTTTTCTTCTTCTTGCTAAAACGACGAAAAGAAAAATGATTCAATTTATTGAAAATCTATTTCAAAAATATTTTAAATTTTGAGAGAATATTGATATTGAATGAGAATGTCGAGTATCTATTGTTGAATGGGGCTATATTGTGGTAATGGATTCAACAAAATTTAAATAATCCATCTGGCTGCGCCTCTATACATACATGTTCTGACGTTAATGGAATTTTGAAATGGCATTTTCTTGTCGGTCCATTTGTTGGAATTTGCTTGGAAAATCATTTGAATTTCAGAATATATTCGATTTGGTGGCAGGCAATTCATCGCTTCGATTTATTAAACAATAATGAATGAACCTCGATCTATTAGAAATATGTATGTACCTACCTATAAATGTATAGCGTTAAGTGCTGTAAGAAATTATAGAAGTTCTGTATTTTGTTACCATGTACAGTACATATACGAGGCATACGAGGCATACGGTCTAGATGCTATCCGAGTATTTTTGAATTTTAATTGAATATGAATTTAGCACTCAAAATATTAGTATTGCAATAACAATTATTCATTAAATTCATGGTAGGATTTCGAAAATGTTAGCAAGTTGTTTTTTTTTTGTAACAAATATCGTGTAAAAATTAAAATCCGATTCTACGCTATTTTTAATTTATAATACAACACAACGCAACACAATTACCAGTAACTAAATATTGTTATTCATTAAGTGAATCAAAATAAATGTTATCCAATTTTTAAAATCCCTATAGTCAACCCAGAAAAATAATTTTGTTGCTTCGAAACCTAACACCTCATAAACAGCAGTATTTTGTTATGTTACATAAACTTTCCCATGTACACATGCGAGAGATGTTAAAAACTTTATCCAGGAAAATCCTTTTATATTTATTTTTTTTTTTTCTATTTTTCCCGTTTTATATTGCGCTCAGTTTTCGATTCACATAACTATATACTCCTCGTTATATTGTGTGGTGACAAAGACTAAAATTAAAACTTTTCTGTCTATAAACCGGAAAATTGAGTTAGTATTTGAACAAAACGACCCAAATATGCCAAATAGTTGCCACATATTGCGAACTTTTCATATCCGGAAACTTAATGTCACATTGTTTTTATTATCGATTGCAGAAAAGAAAAAAAAAAAAAACTTTTCCTCAGTTTTGTTCACATTTATAAAATATTGTAGAAAATGGTTCCATACAGTTTGAAACTTTTAATATCTTAGATAATGTAACAACAAAAAAAAAGTTTTCAGGTGCCAATCAGAGTGTTATAGAGTTTCTAGATATATAAAAACCGAAAGTGAATTGCTTGAGACAGGATTAACAATCTATAGACAATAAATTGGTTTTTGTTTGTTTGCGACAATTTAGCTTTCTTGTAAACTTAATCAACTTTAAAACTGCATTTATATATAAAGTATGTATGTAGGTCTACACTACAATATCGTCTATATTCTATACAGTTTTGTTGTGAAAAAGAAACGGAAAATTGGATGTGAACAATATAATGCCAACACACCTGCGGTATTTCAATAAATTAGATGAACAGTTTGTAGTAATATTGTATAGTTATGTATGTATATGTGTAGGTATTGGAAATTGATTTGTCTAATGGATTACCATTCATTTTAGTTTAGTGGATATCCAATTTGCGTATTAAGTGAAGTTTGTTTTAAAGACTAAAAGATAGACAAAGAAAAATTCCAGAGCCCGGCAAATCTCGATATTGTAGAAATTAGCTGATGAAAAAAATATTTTTATTTAATTTAATGAGAAAAGTAAGGGGAAAAATTAGGGAAAACAAAAAAGTACTATACGTACTAGAATAAAATTGATTTGGGATAAAATTAACCTCTAGGATTCTTATGTTGTTCTTTAACCGACATACTTATATGTAAAATAAAGGCCACCTTGAAAATCGAACCCACAACCACCACTGAATGACAGAATGATTAATCCATAATGTTGGTACGCCTTGAACCGTTCAATACGCGGTATTCTTATTAAATCAAGATTGATATGACAGCTATTTTTAAATTAATAAAAGCTAAACAAATATGTATTATGTACCAATATTAGAATTCTAAAATAAATAGACCATACCATAAGGAAGCTTTATTAATATAATCTATCTTACTGTCATTGTTTTTCAATTAAATCAAACATTTTTTACTCAACAGAAATGCCATGAACAAAACACTTTGTCGCTTCATTCTACATAATTAAATTTATCAACTTTCAATGTATTTTTAGCTAGAATTCTGTCGCTATTGCATTTCCCCCCGTTGAAAATACTTCGTCGCCATTTATTTACTTCTTGAACATATCAAACAAATTTAAACATGTTGGCATAGAATAAATGTAAAACAACTTGAAAACATTTATTTCTTGTTGATTTTTCCTTTTCTGTATATACATATATGGAGAATAGGAAAATGCGCCATTGACAAAGATACACAATATTGGTTTGGCGGATGGATAAATAAAAATGGTGATACATACGACTTAGTGATTTTTTTAAATTGTAAATTATTCGTGACGAGAGAGTATCAATTATTGTTAATATTTATTGCATCAATTTATTACATCAATTTTTTTTTTATTAATATGGGAATCACGCTATTAGATTAAACTCACTATAACAGGTTGTTCTTAGTGATTTTATGACTTAGGAGGGTGTATCCTTTTATTTCTTAATTAATTAGATGCTTATTTCTCGAAATAGAATAGAATGTTACTGTACTTGTATGTATGACACAATATGTGAGAATTGATTAAAGGGGTATTGTGCGTGAGGATGTCTATAAATCGCCGCTAACTATCTAATTATTATGTAATAATAACTATCTAATTACCTGGAATAATATTATATTATATAGGCAACTGAATCCAATTATCTTATGATAGTTCAAAGTGTTATATTATAACCGGAAGGAAGATTAAACCTTATTAATTAATTAATTAATTAATTTCATTTAATACCTGTCAAACACCACTTATTGTCATATAACAAATAATTGCATTAAGCTCTAAGACTTTCGAAGCATATTGCTATACAAACCAGAACAAACAGGCTATATAGCGTTTCTGTCACAAGCCATAAACAGTATAATTATCGATAACAGAACAAATATCGATATACACGTATAGATGGAACAATCAACCCCCAAATCCCTTAAAGCTGTGTATCCGCACATTACCTAAATTAAGAGATACTCGATGAAAGTTGATGTTGCGTTAAACACAAAATCTAATTAAAACATGATTTGCAAATGTGGTTTTAACAAATAAAAGGCGTTAGAACTGGGCTATTAATTACCATATATAATGCGAACCTATATTTGTACATACATGTAGGTACACACAGCATTTTCCATATGTGTTAGACACTTTCGAACAAATATCAAACATAAATAACCCTTCAAAGAGTGCTTCGATTAAGTTTTGTGTAATTTATCCATACCCATAGCTACAAATGTTTCAGTATAGATAGAGCGTTTAATGTTTGCTTAAAGTGCACTCCAAACATATGTTCGAACTTCTAAATTTTAACTTTATGCAATTTTACTCAATTAATTTATTATAGTTTATGTACGGTATGGTACGATGACTTAAAATGTATTTAGTAACTGTGAAATTTCACGTAAAATAATATCATCTACGTAACAAATTGTAACATATGTAACAAATGGAGCAGATTAAATCGAACAATTTGACAGTTGAAGTTAGCAATTATTATTAGAAATCGTGTAACAAATAAATGTAACAAATTGTAACATGTATTTAAAACTAAGCATTTTTCATTTTTTACGTACTAGCATAATGTCAATTAAAAGGAATAATCTCTCCTTTATTATTTTATGAGCTTAGATTTAGAGGATCTAGCTCCCACTATCTGTTACCATTCTACACCAAAATATTTTCTAATGATGGTATTTATGTATAGTATGTTAAAAAAAAACTACCCACTCTATTACAATTTAACTACGTAAGTCGGACGTTAATAGGATAGTTCATAATATTCCATTGACAACGTAAGCTATACATATACATAGTTATAACACATCTCAACGAAAATCAAACCAAACAAAGTAACCCCTTTCACTTGTGTGAAAACCCTTTGCCGCAACCCTCAAGAATATTTCTTTGGAAATTTGGTTTTTTTTTTTTTTTTGTTTGGGCTCCAAAATAGTAAAAAAAGGATTGATGGAACAACTCTATTATTTATACATACGAAACATATCTGAGCCCTTATTGAACCCATGTTTGTGAGAGCCCCTTACTTTTTAAGTGCGTATAGGATTAAGAGTTATTCTTATCATCAAAGGCTCTTGAGAGTTATTTCATTGTGGGCACTGGTATATCCTCATTTTGTTTGCGTGTAAGTACTAATGCTTCTATTCATACATACATATATATATACATATATATAGTAGATACATTGGTATGTATAATTATAGCTAAATTTTATGGATAAAGATACTTGTACCTAACCCCATATAGATAGTATAGATTCTACATGAGAATATATCGATTGGATGTTGGTACAATCTTATGGTATTTAATAAATTAGAACTCTATATGTGGAAAACATATCACTAAATACATGTACTGTTCATGTTCTCTCTCGCCCAACTTGGTTATTTAAAAAAAAGTGTATTTCACCCTTTTTTTTCTCTCTGGTAGATATACCAGGGAAAGGGTTGAATAATATGTTTTATCTATAATATTTGAAATTTCCGGCATGAAAAAAGAAATAGAAAAAAAAAGAAAACAGAAATTAAAAAATAAATTGAATTTTAAAAGAAAATTCATCTCGGAACATAAAATGTTATTAGGGTAGGCAGCAGACAGGCAGGCAGGCAAGCAGGCAGGCAAGCAGGCAGACAAGCAGTATGCCTACCAGTATGCCAAAGCTCTGAAATATTAAAGAGTTTAATTTTACTAAAACGTTTTCTGTAAGGTAGTAATAAGCAAATGGATTGCATAATGGGTTGTTTAATTAATATATTTTGTTTTTATTTTATTGTATGGGCAGAGCATATATTGTGTGCTGGATGCTGGATGCTGGAATATTTGTTTTAACCGAAATGGCATCTACCAAGAATAATATATGTGTGCGTGTAGGTATATGTATTTGTGGTATGTGGGCTTAACCTAAATAAATATTATATAGGTATGAAGAAAAGTTCGCCAACGGCATGCGAAAATATTAATTTTTGTTTTTGTTTTTTTTTTTGTTTTTCAGGGTAGGTAACATGAAAACTTTCTCTTTTTCTGTTGTTTTTGCAATAAAAAGCTACTTAAGTACATGAAAGTCGCCATTGAGGCTTATAGCTTGAAACGTCTATGGTTAAAGGATAATATGTATACCGCTATACCTATAATATGAAGTATAAACATAAAAAGGTTTATTGTCTTTGGACATACGATATTTTTACCTACACACATACATACATACATAAATAATCAATTGGTAAAGGCTCAACTGCAGATATTTCTTGATGAAAAATTTAAGCGTAAATGAATTCCGAACACAATTCTATATACATAAAAGTTCTTTACACCGTAAAAGTTTATCAAATGAAAAACTTAATTAGACTTAAAAAATAATTTCTAGATGTCTACATATTCCCTCTCATACACGTAATACATTATATCGTAAAAAGGATCTAAAAAGGATGTAAATTCAATGTTAATTTATACATATAACTTCTCTAGTATTTTTGAATATTTTAATAGTTCAGTGATCATAAATTAGTTTTGGTACATTTTTCCCAGAACAGGACGATTTTTCATAGAAAATATTTAAAGGCTCGTGTATAAAATATTTTTTTAATTTCATTTTCTGGTTTCTTCTATCATGTATGAATAAAAATCAATATATTTCTGAAGTATGGAGCTGTTTTTGGCATTTCTTTTTAGTCCATAAAGTTGAATGAAATAATAAGTTTTATAGTTGTCATTTTCATGTTATTAACTATATATGTACATAGTGTTGATACTTAAGTTCTACTACTGTATGTAAATGAATAAAAAAAAAAATTTCAAACATCTTTCATACTCATAATATAGGCAACCGAAAATAATTATTGTTTCAGAAATATTTATTAAAAAACCACTTTTGAATACGTAATCAAATTCATGATAGAAGACGGAAAAAAACCCCAAAATATGGTTTTTCTTTTTAATTTGATTGGAAATCAATGAGAAACGAGGAGCTAATTAACTAAAAGAAAAAAAGGTTTTTGAAGGATTCTGCAAAGGCGAGTTATAATTAGTTTTGTATTTTTTTTTCATAAATCCATTTTCCTTTTTTAATCAACAAGAGAAATAATAATTTGCATGTTTGTTGTAACAAGTAATTATTTTTTTTTTTTATTTATTAGAAATTTTGATTGGCATATTTGCTTCTTTCTATGTTTGAAGCTTAAGGTTTTAATTTAATTATATAAAAACTATTTCAACCGATTTTATACTTTTTTACTGGATCTTATAAAAAAGATTAGTAGTGAGAACATTATAAAAAACTTGATTGATTCAATGTAGGTATCTATAACGCAGATGCGATATAATATAATGCAAAAACGTTTTTACTTTTATAGCGGTAGTGCAACGCAATTCTTTGAATTTTTGGCCGAGACATAACTATAATCGGTTTGATAAGAAGATCTTTAAATTTTAAAAAAGCATATAAATGCTAAATTAAAAAAGTGTTCATATAAAAAGTAATTTATAATCGAGATTTTTCAAAATCACAGTTCAACATACTTATAAGTGGAAGCAAGGTTGCTATGCAACAATTCTACAATTTGTGCAGCATTACAAATAGTACACATGGTATGATTGATAAATTGATAGTAAATCCAGATTTCTTTATGAACGAAAATATTAATCTCTTGTCACTCTTTAAATATTAATTTTTTGATACAAAATATAAGACAATCAATCATAAGCAAAACATATTCTCAAATCGGTTATCTATAGCTGTACACCTGAGCTCATTATATCTGTTTTTAAATAATTACCCCAAAAACTGTACCTTCCTAATGGAAAACTTTTATCTCTTATTGATCTAGGAGTTTTAATTAATTTTAAATATTTTTAATGTCTAAATGTCTTGCGTAAAAAAAACGCTTCGGGCTTTCTCAACCAACAAACAAACTCCTCTCTGTTTCCTTTTTTTTTCCAAAATAGCGATTACAAAAATTATTACCTCTACCTTCGCGGTTTAAATTTTATTATTCTCTTTGTTGTTAAATTAATATTTAAACCCAGTAATTAAGCAAAGTAATTTAATTTCGGAGAAAATGGAATTAAAGAAAAAGAGTTTATTGACCTGTTGACGCGCGAAGAATATGATGATGAACGATGATGAAATTATGATGTACAATAGTGAGAAAGCTCATCGTACATTAATTATGAAGAAAAACGGTGTTATTGTCCAATAAACATATTTTACGGTCTACGTTGCTAAATGGCCATATAGAAAAAAAAATATAAAAATTCGCATCTGTCAAATACAATTTCATTGATTTCCCATGAGATATTTCGTAACTTTGTCGATCGGCTTGCTAAAAGTACCTATTAGTATCGAATGAAAAACCATGATTATCCACTAAATTGATTTTTATAGTATCAATAAAGATTTTTTTTTTGTTTTTATTTTTATTGATACTAAAGTATTCCGGTGACATTTTGCCTGTCTTATAAGTGAAATGAACGCACCCACCACAGAAAAAAAAGACTGGGTTGATATTTACCTCCCAATAAAAGATGGCAAATACCGTCGTAATCCAATACAAATGCCAGCACACAGTATACACAGAAATTTCTGCATTTAATCCAATCATCCAATCATGGAGGTTATCCAAAAGTACACAATTTTTGTACACAAATAATCCAATTTGGAACTGTTACTCAATTCACTGGGCACTCACAAATTCACAGATTTTTTTTTTTATATTCTTTAATTATTTACTGACCGTTTTTTCACTCATTTTACTTCAGTTGATTTATTTTTCCATAGTATCGAACAACGTTTCTAACATGCAAGAAGCACGAAAACCCGACGACTAAGAAGACATGGCAATCTACCGAAAAATCGTTACGCAGCGTCTCGTTTTAGCTGAGTGGGCGATCATGCGCCCTTAGTAATAGTAGTCTATCGAAATGAATGTTATCGTCTGTGGCAAGGATATTCTCACATAGAACAAGAATGACATTGTGTGAGCGACACAACACATTTCAAATAGGGGAAATTTTCCATTTTCCTTATGCACGCAAATTTGCTCTAATTTTCTCTTGATGATTTATCTCAGTTTTATATCAGAGTGTATTTGTATTGTATACGATTTTGTTTCATAGTATGTGCATATACATATATGTAGGTATGTACGTATGTTTGTATGTATGTTTAAATGAAAACAATATGGAAAATAAGCCAGGACAAGATTTTCCTCGGTCACATTTATATGCGATGATATATTTTCCTTTTTTTTTCTTTTTTTTTTTTTGGTATTCTCTCACTTTGATTTATAGTCGTTATAGTTAGGTGGTCAATATTTGTAACAAAGTAGCACTTTGGCCGGCATTTGAACTTTGTGCCATTTATTTTAAAATGGATTTTGTTACCTACTTGAAATTCACTATAGAATAGAAGGAAATGCATTAATGTTTTCTTGAAAATAGAAGTTTCCTTTTTATTTTATATTTTCAGGTTTTTTTTTTTTATTTTTCGGAAATTAATTTTTTTTTTTTAAGTATTTTATGAAACTTTTTGAACTCTTAAAGCATAAAAAAAGAAAATGATATAAAACGGTATAAGAAATATAGTAGAAATTCATATCAAAAATTATTTTCTATCCGATATCGCGACGTTATTGTACATTAATCATATGTTAATTTAACTCCCTCTGAAATATCGCTTTACGGGTTTACCCAGTTCCACGGTATAATCAACTGGTGCTGCAATTATGCTTAAACAATATTAGACAGTTGATTACAATCATTGCACGATATAGACAGAGTATCCGTAAATAGAAGTACCGTAGTATAACACATGATATGAGCAATATCGTGTATATAATAATAAAGTATAATGCACATTATGTTGGGTATAAAATTACAAGTGAGAGAGCTGCTTCGTATGGTATAGTCATTTCCATGTAATTTACATAAAATTGTGGTTATGGCATTTGTAATAAAATATTTTTCGCAGGCGTTACTGAGTTTTTTTGCCATCCATATCACGAATTGAAATATGGTGAATTTTTAGAAAATAATATAATAAACTTCTTAGCATTAATTTTATTTAATAAAACAAGAATGGAAATTTTCCGTCTAAGAATCGAATATGGTATACTTAGGTGTGAAGGTGTGTATGAGCATTTTTAAAAGCTACAATGATCATCATTATATATTTTTAATTATTTTGAAAGCTTTTAAACCAGTCATACTTTAATGCTTAATTGTAGTAAATTTTTGAATAAAAACCGGTTCTAATTGGTTTGTTTGAGCCCCATATCCATATGATGGTGGAAATATTTTTGTAATAGTGTTTGCAATATCGGGCATATTTTTTGTAATAAAGTCGGGGAAGAATTATGATTGATATTGATTCTTCTTCTTCTCCTAATCTACCAAATTAGCACAGTTTTACCGTTTTGTTACCACTAAATATACATTTATCTTATTAATATGACGACATCTTCTTTGTGTCTGTTTATGTGTGGAAAGGCAGCACTTATGAAACCTTACAAATGCTAGCCATTTCACCTGTCACCTTTAAGAACTGAGATAATTGGAATCTGTTTTTAATTGGAATCTAACCACCCAGTCTCAGACTAAAGCCAACACATCAGAGAAAAACATTTTCTTATTTCACCCCAGTCGGACTAAAACCCGGTACCTCCTGCTCCTGCTGAGTCATTTGGTCGGTTTGATATTGGTTACTTATTAGTTATTATCAAAGGAAACAACATTATTTCACTAAATTGTCATATACAATTATGGATTTAATATAATATCTACTTAACCAAACAACAACTTACCTCAAAATCAATTTTCTACCAGTATGCATTTATAATAAATTAATTAAAATATATATTTTAATATTGATAATAACACATCTTATGGCAATAATGAGATTTATTTGAAATCATATCATTTATGATATAAAATAAATCAACAAAATATTTTGACGACATTAGGCACAATGAAGAATCATTATTTTTATGACAACAGTTTAATGAGGCTTTGTGGTACAATTAATACTAAAAGACTATCAATTTTGTGATGAAATTTATTTTGGCTGTCATATTTCTAATTATGTTAGATGCGATGGTAATAATTGTGGCAAGTTTATGGCTTTGTTCTCATAAGAATGAGAATACTTTGTGGAACATTTATAATGGTTGCTTCATTGTAATTGTACTGAAGCGGGTGAAATCATCAGTATGATTTTTAATGTATGATAATACATAATATTATACGTCGTATAATCATACATAATGGTAAATCCAGCCACAGAAGCAATGGAAAAAAAATATCATTTGTCTTTGTATCCTCCTCAGGCTACATTTTTATTTTTTTAATAATGAACATGACAATTTGAAAAGTGAGTCTGCAATTGATTTTCAAAAGCTTAAAGGCTTCTTTCATCTAATAAGATATACAAAATATTTACTTACTCTCTATTTTAAAATATACCAATAATCAAAGTTTAAATAACTTTAGCAAAAGTCCATTACAAAGGGGTTTATTTTGTATGTATGTAATTTGGTCCATTAAATTTAATGACTTAGTTTACAGAATAGGCGTTGCCTTATAAACCATACATAAATGGCTTATTGAGGTTTAATGAAAAAGTTCTATTTTCGTATATAAGTTCTGAGTTGTGCTTGTGACACATAAAACCTTAAAACTTTCATTTATTTTTAATTATCCTCAAATAAACTTTTAGGTTCACAGCGCGCATAAATAAATCACATTACCTACAATCTCCATTATATGCCTGTCATTTAAACGAGAGTAGGCCCTTTCTTTTACAAGATTGGCAATAACATTATTGAATTTACAGATTTATTATGTAACGATAATACTAACTCTATCCGCCGCCCTTTGACCTCACCGAAAATGGTGTCAACTTTTTTTTTTGTTTTTCTTCATTCGTTTTGCTTTTTGAGAAAAGGATTGAACTTTTTGCCCGAAATATGTTTTTTTTTTGGTAATTCTTTAGAGACTATACATAAAATAGTTGTTGTTTATGTACCTACATATGTATAAGTTTTAAGTATACATATATGTATATAATAATAGTATTAGTATATAAAGCGCTATTATACTATAATAACAAAATGTTAATCTCTCATTTGGCATAAATTAATTTGTATCGATCTGCATATTATTACATTTGTTTATAGTTCATTGAATAATCTATTTTGGATTAAATTTCAGTAACATTCAAATGAAACATTACATACCGATTAATGGGTACAGGAAATTATACGTACAGATAGTATAACTATACAATATCGTACAGTAGGTAACTGTCAATAGTGAGATGATCAAAAGATTGATTATTAATTATAAAACACATGGTATTGAAACTGGAATTGTATGTATATTGTAGCTTCAGTTGAAGAGTCTACTGGATTGATGGATTGATAGAGTCTATATCAAACATAAACATTCTATGGCCTTAAATAAATACCGTGTCGTTACCTATCAGAATAAAGTTAAGAAAAAGAATTTGAAAACTTTACTTTAAGTTATCCGAGTCTCTAGAATACAATTTTTATATTTTTAATTAATTTATGTAATCTGTTGTGAGTATTTAATAAAAATAAGTAAATAGTTTCTTATTAAAATATTTATTAAAAAAACAGCTAGGAGAAGAGAATAATGTTGACAAAATACAATTGAATAGGTCGATATGTCAAGTCAAACAAAATTGGTTCATTCAAATACAAGTACAAAACACAAATTTCAATCGACCAAAAACATTATCCTAAAATTGGAATTCAATGTGGTGACGATAATTCAAAAATCACAAAATTCTAAACCTCATAATCCAAATAAACTCATAATCGACAATGGTTCAATACCTACACGCGCTGTTCTCATAAACATTTTGAGCCTTTTATGCCTAACCTCATTTAACAAACAATATTTTCCTGTCGTAATTTATGTAAAAGACTTTACGTTTCCATGATTTACACCTTGCACAGATAGGACCCTTATCTGAAATTACAAAAATTTTGCATATTGCAAAAAATTTTCCACAAAATATCGCCAAAATTTAAATAAATTGGAAAACGCCTAAAGCGATTTCGATAAAAAAAAAACTTTTCCATGGATACATAATACAGACAGAGAGCCACCCATTTTTCCCGCCAAGTATGCCAAGTATTTTACTTCGTTTCTCTTTATGACAATGTCATCGTAGATGGATTTTCATGTCAGCAATTTGACAGATAATATTGGGGTTGGTTAAAGTAGGTTTATTTACTTACAATTAGTTTGGTTTTACAAAACCATATTTTGTTGTAGACAATATTTCTTAAATAGAATTCTAGGAGTTAGATTTTAGACAATAAACCTACACGTTTAGTATATGGTATATGTACTAGGTAAATACATATCGTTCATATAAAGTTTAGCTATGTAATGTATATTCTGTGCCAATGAAAGATTTACAGTAGAACAATATTGATGATGACTATATGTATTGTATATGTATTGTACGATAGAAGAAAACTTTTTGGAGTTGTTCATTTTGATCATTATTCGTAGGTATTTCACTCAAACAAAGTATTCCCACTCAATTTTGAAACTTTAACATAGAAAAGATGGTTGTTCTTGAAATGGGATGAAACGAACAGGGTGTGTATATTGTGTGTGCATGTATTTTGTATATAAGTATATATACATATATATATATATATATATATATATATATATACATATAAGGAGGTTTATTATTTAGGTTGCTTTAT